>LPNX010515534.1:543917-563646 GCA_001517045.1 Pseudotsuga menziesii
CGTACTTTTATTGCAATAGTTTACTAACATGAATTGATCTAACATCCTCTATTTGAAGAAGAATGGGGTCCTAATTTAGAAATATAATGGTGAAAGTGGTTTTTTTTAACTCAAGGATTTTTGTGTTGTACACATTAACTCAAGGTCTTTTCAAATTAACGTCAATGCATTAACATTATAATATTATAAAAACTTAGTATAGATATAACTTTGTACCATATATTATTTTCCCTAGCACCAAAATAGTCTAGGTGGTAATTGATGGTCTCATTTTGTCTAGGTGCTAATTGATTTATGATTATGGAACAGTAAGCTTTGTTTTGTGTGCCGTATGGCATATCTTTATTGAGATTTATGATTATGTTGCAATCTCGCCTATATGAACTGTTCTGGAATTTTTAATATATTCTTGTTGCATATAACCGACGGGCGATTCGATAGTTCATTGCTCTTGAGTAAATATTATTTGGGCCTTAGTACCACCTCTATGTGAAATTCATTCTTCCTTCCCTCCGGCACTCGCACAGTTTGCAATTGTTGATCACCTGCATGCTCAAAGCTCGAAGTTGGAGCAAGGGGTTGAAGCTCGACTATGCAGAGCAGAGGGGTCATAGAGGAGAGGGGTAGTAGAGGAGAGGGGCCATAGAGGAGAGATACAACGATATTTATCTTAGCCCTTTGTCCTTTGCAATGATATTTTCTTGGGTGTGGGTACGGGTTTGGTTAGAAACAGTTTCCCAAGAGCGCGCAGGCAAGAAGAAGAGCAGCTACAGGTCGCGTAATCGCTGGTGGAGGCGGAGGATTTGGGGTAAGTTTGAAGCCATTGAATCTGCAAGTTTTTGTTGTAGTTTGTGATTTTTCTCATGTTCCTCTGCCCCATGGTTTGATCAGAGATTGGCCATCTTGTTTACCCTGCACCTTACATGTTGAAAATTTAGGTGTTCAATGGAGCCCAGGCAGTTCGCAATCCTTCGAATGCTTGAGCTTAGTCTCCAATGGATCTAAAGCTTTTGAGTTTGTGATTTTTCTCATTAGTTTTTTATGAGATTAATTAGACAGAGATTTCAAGAAAAATTGCCTGTGTATTGTCCTTTTAAATCTGATGGGGCTGCTTTCAACATTTGTATATCACTCGCTTGCAGGTCTGCCTTTTCCCACTCTGGTTGCTCCCGTGAGTTAACTATCTCCTTTTCCACTAGATGTTCTTGATTCCCTATTTGTTCCTGACCTATTCCTTCCATTTCAAACTTACATGGCTGAGAGTTCTCAATTTTCTTTCATTTTCCATCTGGCTCCAATAGTTTTTGCGTCTTGACTTCTTGGTCAACTCTTTCTTCCCTTGATAGTCCTATTGTCATTCCTCTTGATGTGTTGGATGTTCTCCCACTCAATATTCTCCATTGTATTTGAATTGAGGTGCTCATTGTCTTGCACAATAGCGATACCTCCTTCCTTATGGGTTCCTTCTGTATTGTTTACAATATTGCTTTAGCTGTCATGGTTTTTCTCGTTCCCTTTGCTCCGTTATAGCCTATATTTGCTAAGGATTGCTGTCACATACCCCAATTTTGTAAAATTATGTAAATTGTTTTATTATATTTCTGAGACATTATGTTAAACTTAATCCTAAGTAGGGATTGATGACTCAGCAGAGTCAATAGTTATGGAGTGTAATTCAGAATATTTTATTATTAATAAATAAATTATGGAGACAACAGCATGGGAGAGCTGTTAAAAGAGGTTACTGGTCAAACTGGTGGATGGAACTAGGTGGAAAGGCAAAAGACAAGTGGCAGCATCCTCAAACACTTCCTAAGTTGCAGGTGGCAACTTCCCTATATTTGGGGTCATGATTCCCCAAGAAAGTGGAATCTGAGTAGGTGGCTCATTAAATGACAGTTAACCCAACTAAGACCTAGGAAATCTTTAAAAATACTCAATGAAGAGAGTTGAGGCTGCTCAGATTTTAGATTCCAGAAATAATTCATTCAGGTGAATGTTATTCAGGAATTTCATTGAGGAAAGAGGAAAATAGTAAGGAAGTGTTTTGAATGGATTGCTGCAGTAACTTGATTTTTATTACAGCTATTTGGGCTGAGAGAACTGATTGATAGTTCTGAGTTAATACTGAGTTGAAGACTGGTATCTGATTTGCTGCACCTAGTTCCAGCCAGGGAGACCAGAGCAAGCTCGGGGGTCCTGAGAAGTCGCTGTCTGAGCGCTCTCCAGGAGTTGGTAGGGAGGAACGGCCTCCCATTGCTGTTGTTTTCCACAGCTTAAAACAGGTTCTTTAATTTATTTCTTCATGTTTACTGAGTAGGAATGGATTCTTATTATGTTTATTTATGTGTTTAAGAAGCTAGTTAGTAACAGTAAGATAGTATCTCATAATGTTAATAGTTAAATCTGTTAGTAAATACTGTGTTTTTCCACATCTGGTATCACCAAACCGTACTCCAGCACAGCAACTTGGTATTAAGAAGTAATATGCTTCTGAACCAAGTTCCCTATATATCTACTTACAATAACCATAAATGTTTTCCCAATGAATAAGTCACTGTATCTGTGTGTGTTCTTGTTTTCTTTGTTTTCCTAAAAATGCTGCTATACAATATAGGAGACAAAAGTTAGATTATAATCCTTATTATTACCTTATAAGATTTCATTTCTGTATTCAGAAAATTTCATTTCTAGAAGTTAACTTAAAGCATGAATAAGTTCCAGAACTATTATTTCTCATTTTTCCGATATCTGTACTTATAGAATGTTTAGCAAGAGTAAACCATATGAGTTACTTCAATACTTAAGTAAACTATTTAGAACTGTGGCATTACATTTATTTCCTTACCTTTCTTTATCCTTTCATTTTCAATCTCTAATATTAACTGTAATGACAATAATAACTCTTATGGATTAAAATGTATGCTAGTTATATATATATATACAGTTATATAAAACAGACTATATAAAATTAATATATTCTTTTATTTTCTTCATAAACGAATAATAATTTTAACTGTAGAACAAGTTGTATTAGAACCTTTTGCTATCGGTTGATTAGTACAGGAAATTAAAATAGCCTAATGCTATTCTCTGTACGCCATAAAATAATATAAGTTACAATTATGAAGAAAACTAATAATTCAAATAAAGACAGGATTTTTATTTTACTTTAATAGATATCATTGTTATAGTAATAATATTCTATCTCATTATATCTAACATAGAATTAGTATTATTTTATAAACTTAAGAAGTAATCGAAATTATGTATATTACAAATTGGAGTTAACAATACCCTAGTCTTACAGGTCACTAGTTTACTTCAAGAATATTTGGGAAATTAATTAAAACATCAAATACAAAAGCTTATATGACTAAGGGTATAAACCCTATACAATTATATAATACTTAACCAAGATTTTCAATAAGCAAACCATGGTATAATTCAGGATTTAACCTGTCTGCAATCTTGTAAAAGAACTTTTACTTAAAATAAATAACTCTGTTGCATATCTAAAATAAAGTTAAAACAACAGAACCGCTCATACATCGAGCTTATTCAATAGAGTATTAATCTATTATTTACCCACATATATATTAGAGTAACACTATTACATTTTAAAAATATTTTTAAGGAACAAAAAGGGTTCTTAAAACTGTGAAAATAGGGTTATACCCTAGTTATGTTTTAAGGCGAATAGATAACAATTATAAAAAAGAAACTAATACAAGGATTCACTTTAGCCGCATTGTAAAACAATGCTATAAGGCTATTCTAAAGCTTAAATATAAATGATTTTTATATACAGATCTTAAATAAGGAAGTAATACATTGACGATAAACAAGTTACAGTCTAAAAAGACAGAATAACATTTTATATTATAAACAGTGGGCAAAAACTTCCAGATGTTTTCAAATATATACAGTAATTTAAAAAAAAATCGAAGTCACAGCCTTATCTGAAGGCAAGTTTATAGCTCGACGCCTCTGCACAGTTTTTCTTTCAAAATTCATTTAATACAAAAGACAAGCTAGTAGTTACAGCTTCGGCCTAAGCCGAGCACCTTCATTTAGTGCGAAGGGTATCACTGGTTATTATTTAAAAACAGCAGTCATAATACTAGAACATTGGAGCAAGGGTTTCAGGCTTCTCAATCCAACCCACGGAAGTTCCCAACTGAAGACCATAAGAGGACACGCCATGGTGTAACCTGGCTTACCCGGGGTTACAGTTGCCATTCCAAATCCCCTGCAAAAAGGCCGCGTGCTTGGAGTGGTAAATACCTGCAACCAAATGTTCAAACCTTATCTTAGAATACTGTATTTCACTGTGAAAGAAAAGTAACCTACAGCTAAGGTAAAACAGAAATCTGAGTCTTAAATTCTTCTTTTTACCTGTTGGTTCAAGAAACACGACCACTGATAACAGCAACCAAACAAACAGTGCAGGGAGGCAACCCAAACAGCTCGGAAGGACACAAAGGATAACTCTCAACCCTTGCACGAAGGTTAAACAAGGACTGTAATCAACCATCAAAACCCTGGAGGAAAGGATAACACCGGCGAGGGCTCAGTTGGCTTGACAAAGAAGAATTTATTAGACGACGAGGGTCAGAACTTCAACAGGCAGCTTATTAAAGCAACTACGACCATAAAATCAGTATGAAGGGCATTTCTCTGATGAATGGCCACGCTGAAACGCCCAGCATAGTCGCAGAGCGACCAGCCGAGCGACCAACACCAAAGGAAAGAAACAAATGATGTTAGGGTTAACATTTCAGGCCCTAAATGATGAAATACTTGGCAGAGAGAATGCCACGATAGAAGCTAAATAATTTACGTTGAGTGGGTTTTTGCATATAGTTTCAAATCACTGCTCGAAGGAGGAATGAGTGGTAACAATCATTTAAATGATTAACTTAATCCAAAGTCGTGGAATGAAGTCCTTTGCTCGACGCTGCATGCAAAGACCATTGAAAAATCATTCCTTTTCTATTGCTTAATCATTATAATCATACACAAACTAATATCAATGCCATGATAATCATAAGTTTGTTTTGATTGAAATACTTTTCAATTTAGATTTTGGCTCAGATTAATGTAGTCCTCGTCCATAGAAAGGTGATAATTATTTCATAACCTTGATGCAAAAGTGTAAACCTAAAATTCTCCACTATATAATAAGAAATGGCCCTAAGTTCTTTAAAAGGGTCAAATGAACAATAGCATAAGACTATAGATTATTAAAAATGCAAAGTATATGATTGGTAAGTCTTATTTCAAATATTACCATGGTTATATAACTCATATGATGGGGAGGATAATATTATATTTATAGAATATATGGAATGACTTGACATAAGTTTAGTAAACTTGTTCATTATATTATAAATGGACTACATGTCTTTTTAATAAGAAAACAAGAATCATATTATAAGACCTTGAGTAGTTTTTATTAGTGTAAGTTATAAAACCTTTGGGGTTATAGCTTAAGTATTACTATTAAGCATTAAAGATTGATCTTGGTTGAAGAAGTAACTCTTTAACATTATAAAAACCCCCCTTTTAAAATGGGAAATCTTATGATTAATTCAATATTCAAGGCTATGATAAGTTTGGAAGATTTGTTTGTGGACTTCTGACTTTTATAAGCCAAGACCCTCCTCACAGTTTAAAATAGCACCTAGAGAATCAGTGGTTAAAATAAAGAGAATAGCATCTATCATGTGGATTTATAGTTTGTTTACTTCTAATGATACCCTCATTAAAATAGGTGAAAACTTGGCAAGGATAGGCTAAACCCTTGCAGTATTACAGAAACCCTTAATAGTCTTCTTTGAATGGAATGCTAGCTTACAACTGGGTTCTTTTTATAGGTTTCTTAATTGCAGTTCTTATACTCTGATCTCTTTAAAGATTTAAAATATACTTGGGATTATAGTGTGACTGTAATAAAATGAAGATGACGACAAATCAATAAGAACATAATTTAAATTACTGGAAGGAAACAGTTAAATATACCTGAGCAAATATTGAATTGAACTAATTCTTATTTACTCTCAAACTTTGTCTCTTACAAAGATCTTCTAATAAATACTCTAGAATTACATTTTCGGCGCCACAATCTCTTACCTGTATATCTGTAAGAAAAATGGAAACTCTTGCATTAGCTCGCAAGCTAAGTAAGCAGGTTAAGCATGACAGATCACCTTATGGTCACAAAAGGAACAAAAGTCAGTAAGCTTAAAATATGTTCTATAACTGAGCATTCTAACTAATAAATTAAATAGCAAGTTGTTAATACATAACAAATTAATATTAGTCAAACTGCTTTACATTACTGGAACTAATGAGTATTAGTTAAGCTGTTAACTGTAATGTTTGTAGTTTAAAAAGTTTTAAATTTTTTCGAAATTTTGGGGTTATGACATGTGGTATCAGAGCATGGTTCAAACACTAGGCCTTGATGTGGCCCAATTGCTTTTCATATAACAATAAAAATAATATAATAATCTTTATTTTTGTTTTATGTAAAAAGCAGAAAATTATTTTTCTGAATCTAACAGACAGGTATGGAGAACTTAGGAGAATATGCTGGGGAGGAATCTCCAAACACTGAGATCAGACAGATGTCCAGAGAACTTGTGATTGAGGAGATGACTGCTCACTCCTCAGAGTTGATGCAGACCATAAAAGGTCTAAAGACTGAATTAGAATTAGTCAAGAAGGATAATGAACGAATTCTGAAGACTCATGAGGAGTTAAATCAAATTCTGATAGAGAAATTTTAGACTGAAGGGAAAAATAGAAGGTCTAAATCTGTAGAAGCTAGTCATCAAAAAGGGTCCAAAAAGATGAAACTAGCTAAATCTGATAGCAGTTCCTCATCTGAAGGCTTTAAGGAACAACAAAGCTATTATTCTACTAGTGATAGTAGCGAAGCAGAGGTCTATAAGAGAAGGAAGAAGTACAGACCTTACGAAGAGATTTCTGGGGAGTTCAAGAAAATAAAACCCCCAACTTTCAATGGAGAAACGGAAAAAGGAGAAGAGGCAGAATCCTGGTTATCCGGGATGAGAAAATACTTTCAGATTTATAATTATTCAAACCAGCTGAAGGCGAGAATGGCCATATATAACCTTTCATGGAAGGCAGATATATGGTGGCAAGATTTGAAGAGGGTTAAAGGGATTAAAGAAAAAGAGGTCAATTGGAGTACTTTCAAAAGGTACTTCAAGAAGAAGTTTCTGTCTGAACAGTACTATGAAGAAAGGGCCAAGGCGTTTTATGAGTTAAAGCTTGGGTCCATGACTATGAAAGACTTAAACAGCAATTTTTTAAGTCTGTTAAGGTATGTGCCGTGTTTAGTTGATGAAAAACTGAAGGTACAGCGGTTTCTCAGCTACCTGCCATACCATATAAAAGACAGAATCGAATATGATAACCCCAAAACTCTAGAAGAAACCATGCGAAAAGCAAATTTCTGTTTTGAACAGAACAAAAAGAGGGAAGATATAGCCAATTAGAAGGCTAAAAAGAATGGTAATCAGTCTGAATTTAAGAAAAAGGAGTTTGTACCTCAGAAAAATTTTAGGAACAACAAGAACAAAAACCATTCTAATGGTAAGAACTTTCAGGGAAGCAAAAATGGTGCTTCAAAAAACTCCAATAACTTCAAGGGCAGCAAAGAGGTTTCTAACAATCATGGAAATTTCACTAAAAATTTCGAAAGGAAGGAACCTGTTAAGTGTTGGGAGTGCAATGGCCTACACTATGCTTCAGTTTGCCCAAATCGGAAGAATCCAAACAGCAATATTCATACAATACAAGATGAAATGACTGTTGGAGACTTTGCAAGGACCATGCCCCGGATCAATGCAGCATTGGAGAATCGACAAGCTGAGTACCAAACTTCCATGGTAGAAGTAGAAGGTATGGTTAACAAAACTCCTGTAACTATTTTGATAGATCCAGGTGCTAGCCTAAGTTATATTTCACCACAGATAGTAGAAAAGTGTCATCTGAACGTTGAAAGGTTTGATAACTCTTGGCTAGTTCAACTAGCCACAGGGGAAAAAAGGAAGGTAAATTGTTATGTTAAGGATTGTGTTTTAGATATGAATGGTTTTAAGACTGCTGTTAAATTAAATGTGATACCACTTGGTTCGTATGACATACTTATAGGTATGGACTGGTTAGAACAACACAGGGTAGTTTTAAACTGTTTTGATAAAATGTTTACATGTGTAAATAATAATGAACAGCTTGTAATAGTTAAAGGTATTCCTAGGAAGACTGTGGTTAGGCAGATCTCTGCCTTGCAGCTCAAAAGAGCAGTCGGGAAAGGATGCAAGACCTATGCTGTAATCATTACAGATGAGGCAAATAATGCTGAAAAAGATAAAATAGAAATAGAGAATATTCCTGTGTTAAATGAATTTATTGATGTTTTTCCGGAGGAAATTCCAGGATTACCTCCTAGGAGGGAACTGGATTTCACAATAGAGCTAGTACCAGGTGTTGTACCTAGCTCAAAGGCTCTGTACCGTATGAATATTCTGGAACTTAACGAATTAAAATCACAGTTAAAGGAATTAATTGATAAGAAATATATTAGACCTAGTGTTTCCCCTTGGGGAGCACCAGTAATTTTTGTTAAAAAGAAAGACGGAACTATGCGACTCTGCATAGATTACCGTCAGCTCAATAAAATGACAATTAAAAATAGGTATCCGTTGCCCCGCATAGATGATCTATTTGATCAGCTGCGTGGAGCTACAGTGTTTTCTAAGATAGACCTGAGATCAGGCTATCATCAGGTGAGAATTAAAGAATAAGACATATTTAAGACAGCTTTTAGAACTAGATATGGACATTACGAATTTTTCGTAATGCCATTTGGGCTTACTAATGCCCCAGCCGTCTTTATGTTTCTAATGAATAACATAATGCATAAATACTTAGACAAGTTTGTTGTCGTATTCAGCGATGACATCTTGATCTATTCTAAAAATGAGGAGGAACATAAAGAACATTTGCGAATAGTTTTACAAGAACTGCGAGAGCAACAGCTCTTCGCGAAGTTCAGTAAGTGTGATTTCTTCAAGGATGAAATCCAGTACTTAGGTCACGTAGTGACTAAGGAAGGGATTTCAGTTGATCCTGAAAATATCAGAGCAATTGAAGAATGGCCAGTACCAAAAGACGTAACAGATGTTAGGTCTTTCATGGGAATCACCGGTTATTACCGGAGATTCATAGAAGGTTTTTCAAAGATAGCCAACCCAATCACTTCCTTGCAAAAGAAAGGCAAGAAGTTCGATTGGAACTTAAAATGTGAAGAAAGCTTTAAGAAACTAAAAACTTTATTAACAACTGCGCCAATTCTAAGAATAGCAGATCCCAATAAAGATTTCGTGGTTTGCACAGATGCTTGTAATGACGGTCTAGGCGGAGTACTGACTCAGGATGGGCATGTTATTGCTTATGAGTCTAGGAAGCTGAAGATCCATGAAAATAATTATGCCACGTATGATTTGAAGCTGGCTGCTGTTATTCATGCCTTGAAAATGTGGTGACACCACTTAATATGCAGAAAGTTTACTTTAATGACTGATAATAAGGGTTTAAAATACCTTTTAGATCAGCCTAACTTAAATGCAAGGCAATCTAGATGGCTAGCCTTCCTAAGTGAATACGATTTCAAAATTCAACACATAAAAGGAAAAGAGAATAAAGTAGCTGATGCTTTGAGCAGAAATGCAAAATTAAATTTTACAACAGCAATCAATACTTATAATTCTTATTTAAATGAACAGCTAACTGAAGGTATAAAACTGGATGAAATTTATCAAAATTTACAAGCTACAGCTAAGGAAGAACCCACAGAAAGTTTAATTAAGGGTTATAGTTTAAATCAAGATGGATTTTTATTGTTTAAGGACAGATTGTATGTGCCAAATGTGTCTAAAATTAAATTACTGATTCTGGATGAAGTGCATAAAACCCCTTATTCAGGGCATCCAGGCTACCAGAAAACTGTCACCATGTTGAGAAAAGATTATTTCTGGCCTAATATGAAATCTGAAGTAGCTGAGTATATAGCTAGATGTTTGGACTGTCAACAAGTTAAGACAGAACATCAACATCCAGCTGGGTTATTGCAACCTTTTCCTATTCCTAGTTGGAAGTGGGAAATAATCAACTTAGATTTCATTACTGGATTACCCAGAAATCAAAATCAGAACGATTCAATTATGGTGGTAGTGGATAAATTAAGTAAAGAAACACATTTTATTCCTGTTAAAACCACTTACAAAGCTGCAAATATAGCAGACATTTTCTTAAAACAGATTTTTCAGCTACATGGTGTACCGAAAGTTATTATTTCAGACAGGGATCCTAAATTCACAGGGAATTTCTGGAAATCCTTGTTTAAAGGATTAAACACCACACTGAATTTCAGCACTTCTTTCCATCCTCAGACGGATGGACAGACTGAAAGAGTTAATCAAGTGTTGGAAGATCTGTTAAGAATGTATGTTAAGGATCAGCCAGGTAAGTGGGAGGATTATTTGCATTTAGCAGAATTTGCATACAATAACAATTATCAATTATCAGCTAGGTTCAGTCCTTTTGAAATTCTGTATGGGCGTAAATGTAACACTCCTATCTCCTGGAATAATCCAATAGATAGATTAGTGTTGGGGCCCGAACTATTAAAAGAAATGGAATAGATTGTAAAACAAGTGCAGGAGAACTTGAAGGTTGCCCAGGATCGTCAAAAGAGCCAAGCAGATTTGAAAAGAACTCCTAAAGAGTTCTAGGTGGGTGAGCATGTGTTCATAAAGGTAAGACCAAAGAAGAGCTCCCTAAGATTGGGGAGTTGTGCAAAATTAGCGCCACGTTACTGTGGTCCGTTTGAAATTTTATCTAGAGTAGGTCAAGTTGCATATCAATTAGCATTACCACCTAATTTAAAAGTGCACAATGTTTTTCATATTTCTGTTCTGAAAAAGTATGCTCATGATGCTACTCATGTAATTGATTGGAACATTGTACAGGTAGAACCAGAAGGGGAAGTTCTGGTGGAACCGGATTGTATCCTCGGGAGGAGGGAGATTACTCTACGGAACCGCACAATTGGACAGCTGAAGGTGCAATGGAAGCACCTTAGTCCTGAAGAAGCTACTTGGGAACTAGAAAGTAAGATGCGGGAAGCATACCCAAATCTGTTCCAGGAGGTTCCTGAGGAAGAAGAATAAGTAACATTGAGGACGATGTTACATTTTAAGGGACGATGTTACATTTTAAGGGGGTGTGTATGTCACATACCCCAATTTAGTAAAATTATGTAAATTGTTTTATTATATTTCTGAGACATTATGTTAAACTTAATCCTAAGTAGGGATTGATGACTCAGCAGAGTCAACAGTTATGGAGTGTAATTCAGAATATTTTATTATTAATAAATAAATTATGGAGACAACAGCATGGGAGAGCTGTTAAAAGAGGTTACTGGTCAAACTGGTGGATGGAACTAGGTGGAAAGGCAAAAGATAAGTGGCAGCATCCTCAAACACTTCCTAAGTTGCAGGTGGCAACTTCCCTATATTTGGGGTCATGATTCCCCAAGAAAGTGGAATCTGAGTAGGTGGCTCATTAAATGATAGTTAACCCAACTAAGACCTAGGCAATCTTTAAAAATACTCAATGAAGAGAGCTGAGGCTGCTCAGATTTTAGATTCCAGAAAGAATTCATTCAGGTGAATGTTATTTAGGAATTTCATTGAGGAAAGGGAAAAATAGTAAGGAAGTGTTTTGAATGGATTGCTGCAGTAACTTGATTTTTATTACAGCTATTTGGGCTGAGAGAACTGATTGATAGTTCTGAGTTAATACTGAGTTGAAGACTAGTATCTGATTTGCTGCACCTAGTTCCAGCCAGGGAGACCAAAGCAAGCTCGGGGGTCCTGAGAAGTCGCTGTCTGAGCGCTCTCCAGGAGTTGGTAGGGAGGAACGGTCTCCCATTGCTGTTGTTGTCAACAGCTTAAAACAGGTTCTGTAATTTATTTCTTCATGTTTACTGAGTAGGAATGGATGCTTGTTATGTTTATTTATGTGTTTGAGAAGCTAGTTAGTAACAGTAAGATAGTATCTCAGAATGTTAATAGTTAAATCTGTTAGAAAATACTGTGTTTTTCCACATCTTGTATCACCAGACCGTACTCCAGCACAGCAACTTGGTATTAAGAAGTAATATGCTTCTGAACCAAGTTCCCTATATATCTACTTGCAATAACCATAAATGTTTTCCCAATGAATAAGTCACTGTATCTGTGTGTGTTTTTGTTTTCTTTGTTTTCCTAAAAATGCTGCTGTACAATATAGGAGACAAAAGTTAGATTATAATCCTTATTATTACCTTATAAGATTTCTTTTCTGTATTCAGAAAATTTCATTTCTAGAAGTTAACTTAAAGCATGAATAAGTTCCAGAACTATTATTTCACATTTTTCCGATATCTGTACTTATAGAATGTTTAGCAAGAGTAAACCATATGAGTTACTTGAATACTTAAGTAAACTATTTAGAACTGTGGCATTACATTTATTTCCTTACCTTTCTTTATCCTTTCATTTTCAATCTCTAATATTAACTGTAATGACAATAATAACTCTTATGGATTAAAATGTATGCTAGTTATATATATACAGTTATATAAAACAGACTATATAAAATTAATATATTCTTTTATTTTCTTCATAAACGAATAATAATTTTAACTGTAGAACAAGTTGTATCAGAACCTTTTGCTATCAATTGATTAGTACAGGAAATTAAAATAGCCTAATGCTATTCTCTGTACGCCATAAAATAACATAAGTTACAATTATGAAGAAAACTAATAATTCAAATAAAGACAGGATTTTTATTTTACTTTAATAGATATCATTGTTATAGTAATAATATTCTATCTCATTATATCTAACATAGAATTAGTATTATTTTATAAACTTAAGAAGTAATCGAAATTATGTATATTACAAATTGGAGTTAACAATACCCTGGTCTTACAGGTCACTAGTTTACTTCAAGAATATTTGGGAAATTAATTAAAACATCAAATACAAAAGCTTTTATGACTAGAATTACATTTTCGGCGCCACAATCTCTTACCTGTATATCTGTAAGAAAAATGGAAACTCTTGCGTTAGCTCGCAAGCTAAGTAAGCAGGTTAAGCATGACAGATCACCTTATGGTCACAAAAGGAACAAAAGTCAGTAAGCTTAAAATATGTTCTATAACTGAGCATTCTAACTGATAAATTAAATAGCAAGCTGTTAATACATAACAAATTAATATTAGTCAATTTGCTTTACATTACTGGAACTAATGAGTATTAGTTAAGTTGTTAACTGTAATGTTTGTAGTTTAAAAAGTTTTAAATTTTTTTGAAATTTTGGGGTTATGACAATTGGAATCGATTTGAGGTGTCTTTTGATGAAATGCCTTCAGACATGCTATACCTTTAGACATGATATGGCTGTTCTAGGTTCTGAAATTACCTCCTTGCACAAATAAAGATGCTTTCCATTCCACTTGATCATGAAGACTTGTAAAAATTAAAACAACATTGCCTCCCCTGTTCCCCCCTATTCCAATCTTCTGTTGGAGACATTCGTTATCCCATCTGGCAATTCATGAAAACCAAGGTTGGTTTCTGTGACATCCTGGGAATTTAATGTTTCATGTAGCATTGTAGTCTTCCTATCGCCCTGGCTGGAGAATGGGGTTCGCTATTGACATGAAATCTTGCTGATATCTTTGGATCTTATCCTGAATTTTAAATTTGATGGCCTTATTGGGGAAGATCTCACATCAAGATGCAAAGCAAACTCTGCCCACATGTTCCTCTGCCCCATGGTTTGATTAGAGGTTGGCCATCTTGTTTACCCTGCACTTTACATGTTGAAACTTTAGGTGTTCAATGGAGCCCAGGCAGTTCGCAATCCTTCGAATGCTTGAGCTTAGTCTCCAATGGATCTAAATCTTTTGAGTTTGTGATTTTTCTCATTAGTTTTTTATGAGATTAATTAGACAGAGATTTCAAGAAAAATTGCATGTGTATTGTCCTTTTAAATCTGATGGGGTTGCTTTCGACATTTGTATATCACTCGCTTGCAGGTCTGCCCTTTCCCACTCTGGTTGCTCCCCTGAGTTAATTGTCTCCTTTTCCACTAGATGTTCTTGATTCCCTATTTGTTCCTGACCTATTCCTTCCATTTCAAACTTACATGGCTGAGAGTTCTCAATTTTCTTTCATTTTCCATCTGGCTCCAACCTATGTGACAATTTCCGACAAGCCTGTCAACTGACCTGTAAGATGAATCAGACCAAACTTTGAGATGACCTTCTCAGGATGTTGGGCTGAATTTGAGACATAGGAAACTATTTGTACTGAATTCCGGAGGAATGGACTGCCTTTGAGTAGAACATTCTTTTTGTCAGCCCTCTTCATTGGAAAAAAGACATTCTGGGAGACAAGTGGATGGCCAGACAGAGGAATATGAAAAACACCATAAGGTTAGTCTGAATCTATAATTTATGGAAAAATAGATGTTGAGCTACTGTAAATGGGGATGCTTCCCCTTTTCATATGGGAGAGACTGCAGCATTTAGATTATGATTCACAGTTTAGGTATCACCCAGAATTGGCATTTTCCATAAGCATACAAATTCTCTCGAAATCTGGGCTAAGAGATATGTTGGCACTCCTGAGTCCTTGCCTTTTCAGGAAGGGATAGTCTGGATAATTACAGCCTAGTTCATTAATTTGTCTGGCTTGAAGTGGTCTTTTTTTGGGCACCAAGAATATATAAGATGCATTTTTTCAAATAAAATAAAGAAAGAAAAATAGGAAAATAATAAACGCGACTTCTTGATCTCCGTTTACAAATTCAGGTTCATGCCCACAAGGTGGAGATGGAAATGACCCATCTGATGCAGCTTCTACACTACTGACATCATGCACTGTGCACTCTGAGTAGGAAAGCCCCTGTAGCTAACTTTCCCATCTGCTCGGCTCAGTCCCGGCCAAATAAGGACACTCTCACCGTCAATCTAGTCAGGCAGTGCATGAGCATCAAGAATGGAAACACAGATAGCCTGCTCCATCTCTTGGTGTTGGACTGTTACCTGCTGTTGCCATATGTGATGTTTTGTGTTGGTCAGATGACGGTTTCATCACGCTTTTGTCACTTTGGTTATGTCACTATAAGACCGAACATTACTATTTGTTTTAGCCTATACAGAAAAGTTTTGTACCTTGGACAGTTAGTTTCTAGGATTATCAGCATTCTTTGTTTGTGCACATAGTGGCTGCTTTAAGCAGCCTACGTTTTTTGTATAAAATGCTCTGTACATATGTGTTTTATTAATAGATAATCATATAAGGAATCATTTTATTTGGACAAAGAAAAGTGGCTTCTTTGTGCTTCAAAGAGCATTTTGTAATTGTTCAAGATCCATCTCCTGGAATAGTATGCATTTAACTCGGTCAAAGGTTATGTCTCAACTTTTCGAAAGAAGCCATTGTCAAGACAACTAATTTTGATTGGTTGACAAGTCAAATAATGCAATTATTTTGTGACAGTGAACTCTGTGAGTAGAAAGACTCATGTGATGCTCTCATATGAACATATATAATGAAATCTCAACCAGAGTCCCTTTTATGGTTGGTAAAAAGTATTATATTAACAGAAGTAACAGTACAAAATAGAAACTGTTTGTCCCCATCTTAATGGCAAAACAGGAAACGAGACTAACAAAAATATTTATCGTTGTTCAAACCATGTATTAACCTAAGTACAGAAAAAGCAACCAACAGACAGAACAGGGAATTATCGCCCTTTTTACAAATTGCCTTGGTCTTCATTGCCTGGGTTCTGATTGCTGCCTGAGCTTATGAATGGTGGAATGCCTAGATGTTGTAGCTACTCAAAGAACTACTGCCATTGCCTCAGCCACACCTTCTATGAGGCTCATCAATTCTTCTTTCCAGACCAGTATTGTCCATTTTTTTCTCTTTGACGTCCATCTTAGTCTCAGCTTTGAGCTTGGGTTGCCCAGAGAAAATGGCCAAGCTTGAAGTGGTCATTATAGGGGAATACTGAGCTGAGAACCCTTAAATAAAAATCCATCTATTAATAAAAAGTCTTCAATTGAATACAAGCCACCATGGTATTGTATACTTGGAATTGCATCAATGCTGCCAAAATATGAATCATTGGCATATTCACTCTTCATTGCTTCAAAGCCAACCAGTTCATCACTCATTACAATGGCCAGCAGACACACTTTCTACTAGGCATCAACCACTACAATGATTTTACCACTTCCATGCTGCAAAAAAAATGTGTATGCTTGCAAAAATGAAGCCCATTTGGCACGTTTGTGGGACAACTTACTTTGGAAATTTATGTAGTTCAAGGCTTGATTATCCATCATCAAAAAGAATTCCTTATGTAGCAGATAATGCCTCCAATATTTTAAGGCTTGTAACAATGCAGAGAATTTCATATTATAAATGGTATACTTCTTTTTAGCTTTGTTTAATTTCTCACTGAAAAAGGCCACAGGTTTACCGTCTTGGCGTAATACTCCTACAATAGCTACCCATAAAGCATCACACTCAACTATAAAGAGTTTCTCAAAGTCTGGTATGGTAAGAGTTGGCGCTTCCATAACCCTCCTTTCGAGTTATTCAAAACTCACAGCAGCTGCCTTTGTCCAAGTAAAGACTTTCCCTCTTGTGCAATCAGTCAAGGGTGCACTTACACCACCAAAATTTCTAATGATTCTCTTATAAAAGTTCACCAACCCATGGAATGCGCCATCTCTTGGGTAAGTTCCCCGTGTATTGGTTCAGTTCGAAATTAATGTTTTTAATTACTTTTTGTTGCTATCAGCTAATCGGGGCAAGTCCCTAATGGAGCCTGAGAGGCTGACACCCCCCTACAGGCGACAGGTATATATACCACATTTTTACTTACCTGCTTCTTTAGAAAGTACATTTGTTTAATTATGATATCAACGTGGTCAGTATTTAAATATTTTTTTAAATAAGATTTTCCCCGTGTATTGGTTTCAGTTCAAAATTAATGTTTTTAATTACTTTGTTGCAGTCAGCTAATCGGGGCAAGTCCCCAATGGAGCCTGGGAGGCCGACACCCCCCTACAGGCGATAGGTATATATACCACATTTTTACTTACCTGCTTCTTTAGAAAGTACATTTGTTTAATTATGATATCAACGTGGTCAATATTTAAATATGTTTTTAAATAAGATTTTCCCCATGTATTGGTTTCAATTCGAAATTAATGTTTTTAATTACTTTGTTGCAGTCAGTTGATCGGGGCAAGTCCCCAATGGAGCCTGGGAGGCCAACACCCCCCTACACGCCACACTCATCGGGTCATGAGCAGGTATATAGCACGTTGTGAATTTCAGAAACTGTATTTATACACATTTATGTTATCTAATTATATTAATGATTTCAAATTGATATTAATGTTTTCTATTTTTATGTCGGATGATACTTATCTATAGACGGATCCGAAGGATATGGATTTGGGGCACATTCTTGACGATGTTGACCTCAAGAATTCAAAGAATATCCAGGATGCAGTTCAAAAAGAAAAAACAAAATTAAATCAGGAGGTCATCAATCTGCTTATATCGGATCCGCAAATGACGCAGGATGAGACTCAAGCAAAGATAGATCGTGTGTTGCTTAAATTAAAGCGCTTGGATTTAAGCTGCAAACTCTTTAATTATAAGTCTATTCCAAATGCAATTTTTTTTCCTATTCGTATACGAGTAACTAAAATATTATTTGTTTCTACGGGAATATTTTTTCCCCGGTGAGAGGCATGCTGATACCATTGAGCATGACACCCCCTTCACCACTGATCATGTATCGTTTCCATCTGGCCAGTCGGAAACACAAAATGAGACACCCCAGACGGAACATGAGAGTGTCGACGAGGATTAGGGGCATGAGAGTGCTGGTGAGGATCAGGGGCCGGTACATGGAGAAGAGCATGACTTTGATGCTGCCGTCCCAGCATTTCCTAGATCTTTCTGTGTCACTAGCACGGGAACATTTGAGACTACTTTTTTGGTGGACGAAGATCTCATTCCCTACAAGATGGAGAAGATTCCAGGTACTATTGACAAAATGTTTTGACTATATATTTTAATTTTATTGGAATGTAATTATGCATCATTCTTTTTACACTAATTAACACATACTCGTTTTTGTAGGAAATGATGTCTTTTATAAACATCTTAATGATTGGTCTTTAGAGCTGTTTGGGCCCACTATCCGCACATGGTGGAACCGGCAGAGTAAAGTTTTGAAAGATGAGCTTATTGCTCGCTTGGTTGGGTTTTTTGGTGCCGAAACCTTCAACCAAAAAAAGGTTCTCGAAAAAGCTGGCCAACATTTACATTATGTACGGGAGGGATATCGGAACAACTTAGCAATTAATCCAAAGTATAAGCGCCCTCCGATGATTCCAACAAGGGAGTGGAAAGGCTTGCTGGATGATGCAAGGGAGAAAGCTGTGAAAATAGCGGGCAAGCCAGTACCTGAGTCAGCTAGAAGGTATGCAATACTTTCGGCAATGCAATTATATGTTTATTAAACTTTATTTTCCATTTTTTTGCAATGTTTAACGTATTTAAAATTACTTTTATAGGCTACCAGATACGTCGAAGGCCACCCAAGCAAGAATAGAAAAACATGGGCAACACAAGCTTGGCCCTGGTGGATATTCCAACCTGCAAGCACGATTCGTAAGTATGATCAATAATTATTTTATTGTATAGAAATTATAGATTGCATTTAAAATTGTTTCATGATGATATAACAACAACAATGATGATCTAATTGAAAATTACAGGCTCAAAGATTCCATGATTTGCCAACGGAGGAAGACATGAGGATCGGCTATCAACGCGGGTTTTTAGGTGTTGTTGAACAGCGAAGAAGCAGCTGTGGTAGCCAAGCAAAGTCTTCCAGTGATCCATCCTGTGAACAGGTAACTACAATAAACAAATTCTATTTAAGATTGATTCATTGTGTTTTATATTCATTAATAAACTAGTACATAAAATATTGAGTCTCTTTGTGTTAAGCCGCACAACGAAAGTACAGAAAATGCGGAGGATGGAGGAGAAAGAGATATTGGAGTTCATGTTGATCAAAATCCAGGTAATAAATATTCCCGTGTTAAAAAAAAACTAGTATGGATTAAAGTCTCAAATATTAAATTGCAAATACTATATTGTTGTAAGTGTTGATGTTTTAATGCAGAGGGTCTTCATGTGCAACTTGAGGCAGCATCAGAAGATCAAACGCATGAAATTCATGTCACCCATGAGTTGCCAGGTACAAAGCACCGCTCTAATGTTTTTTTCTTAATGAATGACTTACAATTATAATAATAAAAACACGTCAAGTAATTAATATTTCTTCATTTTTCCAGTACATCCTGGCACCGTACAGCAGCCACATACACGTCGTGAGCACACGACCCGTCAACAAACATGATCACAAGCAGCTACAGAGGGCATAGGAAACAAAAAACAATTGGTAGAAGAGGATGTCACACTTAGAGAATATGTGGAGAGAAAAAAGCGCCAAAAAAGTAGTGATT
>LPNX010515534.1:570172-655347 GCA_001517045.1 Pseudotsuga menziesii
TAGGATGGGTGTTTTAGGCAAAACTATGGTCAGAAATTACTCTCCAGGTCTTGAAAAATACCCTCGATGCTGCTGCAAGCAAACAGTCTTGCCAAAACAAGTTCTGGAAAAGCCTGCTGAAGTGATTCCATTAGGTATTGATTTCTATATTGATCACCTCATGTAATGGGGCGATCTGCATCTTGAAAGTAACATCTGAGCATTCTCCATGTGTATTTGGTCCTCAAATTTTAACCATAAAGCATCCTAAGGTGAGAATAACACAGTGTTGTTCATTCTCTCCAGATCTGGCCAGAAAACAACGAGGACCCTGCCCTGAGATTTTCATGACATGGCTTGATGTCAAATCAACAAATAGGCCTCTAAAATGCTTTTGCTGGAAACATAGAAACAAAACTCTGAGAATCCACATTAGCGCCAAGTTCAAACCACACACCCAGGTGCTAACTCTGTTATGATTTCGCAATGAGTTGGAAAACTTCATCATAAGTTTCATGTCACTGCAAATGGATCGGAAAGGGAACAGTACTTTGTTGTCTGTGCAAGTACAGTAATATTGGAAAAGAAAACAGTCTTCAAATATGTTTACAGCTGGCAAAACAACTCAAAACACTAGGGTGTTCATGAGGAAATGACCTGTGTATTCATCATCAAAACCCTTAACAGCGCCCAGAAATTCTGTAACCCTCTGTGAAGCTACCTGGAATGATTTGATTCATCCCATGAAGTATACTATCAAGGATCCCAGGCTATTCATGGACTCATAAACCTGTCATCTTCACTGAATTTGTAATAAAGTTTACCATTGGACACCCATGCAATATGGGGGGTAACATAGAGCACTTAACAGTCTTGGGGATAGAGGTATGGTGCTAGATATTCAATAGTTGTTCCTATATTTGTCCTCTTCTGGTATTACTGTCATGGAGGAACGATAATATTCAAAAACTATTTGTAAACAGCAGTGTTCTATGCAATTATGATGTGCCTTTCCATATGTGACATGGTCGAAAATTTAGCATTTTGACATATTTATGTAGCGTTTGCCTATTGCATTGCAGTGATCTGCATTTCTAGATTTTTCCTTTGACCTATTGCATTTTTCTAGGTAATTATGTAGTGTTTGACTATTGCATTATTAAATTATTATTTGCAAACCTGGGACATTTGAACTGTCCATTTGGGATTTCTTTCCTGCCTTGATTGACCATCTCTCATTTCTTTATTTTGCCTTGATTGAACAGTAAAACGTAGCAGAACCTCCCAATTGGGCGAGCAAATTAAAGATTGATGAGATACGGGTTTACTAAAGATAATAGATGGTAGGTTTCTTATGAAAGGCTTTCTATATGTGACATGCCTGCTTATTTTGGGATATCGTGATTGATCAAAGACTCCCATATATTTGCAAGCTTGGGATATTTGTATAGTTCGTTTGGCCTTGTTTCTCTATCGCCTTGAATGACGGACTCTCATTTCTTTCTATCCTGGAGAGTCAGCCATTCCTAGATAAAACTGTGGCAGGCCCGGATTCCGTACTGAAAGAAAAATTCAAAGTGTCTATCATTTGAGAGTCATGTTACCTTCCCTGCTTTCATGAAGAGATTCAACTCAGAGGTACATGGGAACTTTTTTTTTATATGGATGATATAGTGTTTTTAGAACGACTGGTTCAATTGATTCAATAACGTTAAGTAAGTGGAAAGATGAATCTAGATATTGAATGGATTGATTTACTCTGTTCCGATAGTAAATCTATGATGATCAAATGAAAAGTCTCAAGTAGATTGATGGGTACGGGCTTTTGTTTTCAGGCAAGAATTCTTATGACATGAATTCAGGCTAGAATTCTTTTAATATGTGACATGGTTCTTCATTATATTTCTTATGAATTCTTTTAATATGTGATATGGCTGCTTATTTTGCTCTTTTTGGGATATTACAATGGAATAAACCCTCCCTTATATTTGCAAGCTTGAGATATTATGATTGAACAAACCCTTCCCTATATTTGCAAGCCTAAGATATTTGAACTGCTGGGGTGGGTATCCAGCCTTGAATTAGCTTACCTTACTTAGAGACTTCCAAAAAAATTAACATAAATGTAGGACATTGATAGCCCCAACAACACTTGACTTGCAACAACCGGTTTGGTTACTTACTTATTACAATTGCCACTATTTACAGAAAGAAGAAGAGATATATTTATCAAAAAATTATCAGTTGGAATGCTCGGTTGGGCTTATCGGGTTTGTATGCTCGGACTTGGCTTGGTTACTCGACTTGGATACTCAATATGCAATACTTGGATTGGCTACCAGTTATAGAAAAAAGCCTACCCATTTCCACCTAATATAATATCCTTTTTGTAAGAGTCCAAGCAATATTTTTTTTCATACGACATTAACCCGGCAAGGGAAACCCCCTCCCGAATGAAGGGACTGGAGTGACTCAATTGGGAGGAAGGGACTATTTGAAGAACCACCAGAGAACTAATTTGTATTTTTTTTTTAAAAGCAATTATGGCCGTCGCTTATCCGACGGCGTGAAGCTTTAATTTATTTATTTTTAAATTGACTACTGTCACTTAAGCGACAGAGCTTCTGTCGCTTCACCGACGGAATTAATGCTATTTTAAAAAAAAACAATTGACTTCCGTCGCTTCACCGACGCCCCTTCTGTCGCTTCACCGACAATTACATTTTTTAACCCGTCACTTAACCGACGGAATTAAGGCTATTTAAAAAAAAAACAATTGAATTCCGTCGCTTCACCGACGCCCCTTCTATAGCTTTACCGACAATTAAATTTTCTAACCCGTCGCTTAACTGACGGCTTGAAGGTTTTTTTTTTTTAAATTCATTACCGTCACTTTTTTCGACGGCATTTCTATCGCTTAACCGACACTTACGTTTTCTCCACTGTCGCTTCACCGATGCCTATGCTTAAAGTTTATTATGAAGTATATGTCGGATAACCGACGAGTTACATTTAACCGACGGTTAAATGAGGTGTCGCTTAACCGACGGTTGTCAAAAATGTCGGATAACCGACAATAACCAACCGACACTTAAAAAAAATCATAGTGTCATACATGCGATAGGGAAGTGTCGAAAATCCGACAATTCGGCCGTCGGATTTTTGGTCGAAATGTAGTAGTGTTAGTAGAGACCAAGGATTTCATCCATGGCAAGGTGGACTTGTTCAAAAACCCCATCTCAGCTCTCGACGCTTTCAAAGAAGGAAATATGGCCAAAATTTCACCCACAATTAAGGTCAATATCTCAACCAACTCAGAGGTTGTTGAAGAAATCACACTCAGAGCATCATGCTCCCCTAAAGAAGTCGCTTCTTACAAGGAAATTTTTCAAGATTTCTGCAACATCTTTTTTTGGTCCTACACCGAGATGCCCGCTTTGGATCCATCCATCGTGGAACACCACATTGATATGTGGCATGATGTGGCGCTGGTGCGTCAGAAACAACAGCCCATTCACCCTTCAAAGGCTACCATGGTTAAGCTCGAGATTGAGAATTTGCGCACAACAGGCTTCATTTACCCCATTGCATACACCACTTGGGTTTCGAATCTTGATCCCGTGAATAAAAAATAGGGTACCATCCATGTCTGTACATACTTCCATGATTTTAATTTGTCATGTCCCAAGGACAAATTTCTGACTCCTTTTATTGACCAAATCATTGACGCATGCACCGGACATGAGGTATTTTCCTTCATGGACGGTTTCTCTAGGTACAACCAAATTTAGATACAGAAGGAATATCAATACAAGACTGCGTTTACAACTCCTTGGGGCACATTTTCATATCGGGTGATTCCCTTTGGACTCAAAAATGTTGGAGCCACTTTCCAACGCATCATGACATACTGCTTCCACGACCTTGTTCACATCATATTGGTCTATCTGGATGACCTCACTGCTTGTTCATGGAAGCGTTCACAACACTTAGATGAATTGCAACAAGTCTTCCTATGATGTCGCAAGTATAAAGTCCTCTTGAACCCTCTCAAGTGTGTCTTTTGTGTCCCAGCAGGCTGCCTGCTTAGGTTCATCGTCTCCCGCAAAGGGATTGCAATTGACCCTCTTAAAGTCTAAGCCATTCTCGATCTACTCTCACCACGGACTTTGCACCAACTACAGAGCCTCCAAGGCAAGGCTAACGTCCTTTGTCACTTCATACCGGAATATGTGACAAAATCCCACGGTTTCTTGTGTCAGCTTCATACAAAAATTCCATTTGTTTGGGATCATCATGCGCAAAATGCATTTGAGGCATTAAGGCAAGCTTTGCCTTCCACCCCATTACTCTCCGCACCTGACTTCACCAAAGACTTCATCCTCTATGTGTCGGCCTACGAAAATGTCATCGCTATAGTTTTACTCCAGGAGGATGATGCTCATCAAGAGAAGATGATTTACTACATTAGTCAAAAGCTGACCAGTCCCCCCTTACGATATTCGATTGAGGAAAAGATGGCTCTCGTCATCATATTCTTGGTATAAAAGTTGCGCCATCACATTATCACAAACCATACTCGAGTAGTGGTTGATTCCAACCCTATGTGGTACCTCTTGAGCCATCGCCTCCTACAAGGTCGCGTGGCCAAGTGGATTGTCATTCTCCAGGAGTTCGACTTGGAATTCGTCGCCCGAAAAAGCACCAAAGCTTTGGCGCTCGCTAGACTAATGGCAGACCTTCCCCCATTGTCCGCACCACCAACGATTATGGTCAACCTTCCTAATGAATTCTTATTTTTCATTTCCATGGAATATCCTTGGTATGGGGGCATTCTCTTGTACTTGAGTACCCAAAAGTTTGAGGCTCACTTAAGCCACAAAAGTTCGAGGCCCACTTAAGCCACGAAGACAAACACTGCATCCCACACCAAGCTGCTCGCCATCTCCTTATTGGGGATTTTCTATAGCGTCGGGGCGTTGATACCATATTACATCATTTCCTCACCCATAATGATGTTGAACAGGTCCTCAAAGACTGTCATAGTGGAGCTTGTGGTGGCCACCTTTCTGGTTTGATGACTGCTCAGAAGATTCTATGTGCCAGCTATTTTTGGCCTTCCATTTTTGTTGATTGCATCAAGGCGGTTAAACACTACCGCAACTGTCAACTCTTTACTCCAAAAGCAAGGAATCCCTTCGTTTCTTTACATCCCGCAGTCACAGTTGGTCCCTTTTGCAAGTGGTTGATCGATTTCATGACAATTATTCCTCCCTTGGCTGGAAGCCACAAATACATTATTATGGTTGTCGATTATTTCACTAAATGGGTCGAGGCCATGCCCACATTGAATTGCAAAGCTAACACGGTGGCATGATTTTTCTTCAACCACATAATTTCACATTTCAATGTTCCCCAACAGATCGTCTCAGACCAGGGTAGCCATTTCGAAGACGTTGTTTGGACAAAACTTTCAACGATGTTGAAATTTGAGCACCAGTACTCATCCTCCTACTACCCTCAGGGCAATGGGCAAGTAGAAGCTGTCAACAAAATCATTAAAACCATGCTCCAACAGATGGTAGGAAACCACAAAACTAATTGGCACCACATGTTATTTTCCGCCCTATGGGACTACCGCACATCCACAAAGACCTCCACTGGCTTCACCCAATTCCATTTGGTACACGACGTTGAATCGGTACTTCCTATAGAGTCCCAGATCCCATCATTCTTCCTCACCATGGAACTCCTTCCCAATACTTATCCTTTAGAAGAAAACCTCCTCCTTCTTGAACAAACCAACGAGGACCATCGTGCTCCTCTCCAATCCATCGAAGCAGCCAAAACCCGATCGAAGTCACATTTTGACTCCCATGTTCACCCTCGCACCTTTAGCGAAGGTGATCTGGTTCTCATCTATGACCAATCCAACAACAAGTTAGGAAAAGGGAAGTTTGAGTCCATGTCGTACATCCCATATGTCATTCGCCACTACCTTGGAAAGGGGGCATACATTCTTACTAACTTTGATGGACAACTCTTGAAGAATCCCCACAATGGGCTCTACCTCAAGAGATTTTACACCTAACATTACCACCATGAGTTACTTGTATTATGTTTTTCTTTTTGTTTTACATCATTCTTAACATGGGTTTTATGCTTTTCTTTCTTGACTGCTTCATATGGATCCTACCCCGCGTTGCTACACTGGATTTATTGATGGAGCAAGCAGATGGTCTCCAAATCTTGCCTCGGTTGCATGGGTTATCTATTCCCCATCACATTAGTTGATACATATCAACGGAATGTGTGTTGGAATTGCTACCAAAAACTAGGATGAGTATGATGGTGTCACTGGTCTCTTGGTCGTCGCCCTCCAGTTGGGTATTCGTCACCTCAATGTCTTCTTAGACTCCTAGCTTCTTGTCTCCCAGTTGAATATCCGCTACTAGGTATGTGATCCTTGCCTTTTTAGAAATTTTCTCTGCACTAAACAGTTGGTTAGAAATTTTGAATCCATCGCATTCATACATGTTCCCAGAAACCTTAATAGTGTATTAGACCAAATGGATAACAATGTTCTAGAATGGCATATTCATCACCGCATATAGGATGTCAAGAAACTGCATCATGCATAAACATATAAAAATGTGCATACATGTGTAACATACATCATCTAGGAATTTTCAACGTCATAATAGCAAGACTCACATAAAACCATAAAAGTGCATCCATGTGCATCAAAAATATATATATGTATATAGCATGTCATTAAGTGTTCAATACAAAATGAGAAGCTCCACAAGCTTTCTCAACTGAATATACATAGTGGTACAAAAATCCTAGTGCACCACCACACTAGGGGCAGCTCCTCTAGCTTCTAATCATAGTCGAACTCATCATCCTACTACTATGACTCTATCTCCTCCTCTAAGGCCTCCTCCTCACTGGAGTTGTCCTCATCCTCCATCAATGTGTCCCATCGAGCCATCGCTTGAACATACTCTGCCGCAACTGTGATCCTATTCATTAGACAAATCCACTCAGGAGGCGCGTGGTAGTAAGCAGCAATTGGATCATTGTCCAAGTACTACCATCCATCATCAGTAACACCCTCCAAAAGACTCTCAATATCATGATGGAGTGACCGCAAGGTACTCCGGGGCCAGGGAACAGGTGGATCCACCCCCTCCACCTAGCCCTTTGTCGCTTGTAACCCACGGGTGCTCGTGGTCCAACATATGCATATACACACGGTACACCATTACTATATGTCGTAAACATCAAACCGGATACCACTAAGCTAGTGTACTATATATGAATGTAAATACATAAAACATCATGTATACATACCATCTGGTCCCCAAGCCTATCTTGGAGGTCGAGGCATCTCTGCATCTCCCCTGTAGTCCATGTCTCTGTACGGGTAATCCTCAATGAGGACTGGAAGATGACTCCACTGTACGAGCAGCTCTCAAGTAAAGAAATGGACTACTAGGCCGCCTCCCTCACGGACCATCATCTCACTACATCGATGCATCTAAGGCTCTTGAGGGCCACCATCTTGCACCGCTAAGTGTGATTGAAGGGTCAGTAGCCTCTCCAAGAAGAAGGAGCACAAAAGGAAGGGAAACAGAAATCCCCTCTCGCAGTCCTAGAATGGTTCAGCACACACCAAACCATATTCAGATACATATGGGCCCACCCCTAGTAGGTTCTTTCCATCACGCATTCCATAATCTAGAGCTACCCCTAGAGATCTTGTGGGTCCCAGACGACCCCAAGATCCGCAACACCATCGCTGCAACCGCCCGATTCGAGAGAGTCTGAATCTTGCACATCAAAATATATGACCCACACACATAAGTAGAGGCATAGCAGTTCCTCTCACATAGATCATCCAAAGTCTCCATGTGTGATATATTTGGGGTTGTGTCACAAATCACCCCCAGCATCGGGAGCCCCAACAAAAAGTATACATCCTGTAGCGTAATCTCAATATGCTTCCCCTAAATGATGAAGCACTCTACCCCAACATCCCAAAAACCCACGAAAGTCTCTAGTAACAGTCACAAGTTCCGCATCAAGGCAGCCTGCATGAACTTGAGCAACCCACTTCGAGCTAGCGTACCCCATACACCCGCACCCACATTCCTCATGGCCTACCTCCGTAGGTCCTTACAATCCCTCTCCCTCCACACAGGCTAAGCAATCCTACACAGCAAACAAATATCTGGTAGGCACATCTCACACACAAAAACTCATCCAGGGATGAATTCGCCCATGTTTAGCCAAACTAAACAACCCAAGTAGCAAATTTTAGCTGAATAGGTGTGACCCAGTCGCACCTTTCAAATTTTATACCCATATCATGTCACCACCATGTGATAAGACCCTTGAGTTACATATTTTCCCTTAATCCCAGCACTTGGAGTGGAGACCCATGTTGTTTGTCAATCTTTCATGAAAATACTCAGCACCGCCCTTTTCCTGATGACCATGAGTGGTACCTTGCTCACATAGCCTGTATCTTGTTTGCCATAAGCGGTTCCACTACCTATGGCCTTTGGTCCATAAGCATTTCTAACCTAAACTGCTCTATCATAAGAGGAGAAAAGCGGTACCCTGGGTAAACTAGGAAAAATAGAAGTTTCTCGAGGCTTCTAGATCATGAGCCTTATGTCCTCCCTTATCCCTATCATAGTGGGTCAGTTGAGCTCAAGATCCCCCATCATAGGATCTTAGAGGCCACCCCACCCACAAATCTCTCAACCATCCCTATCCATTGAGCCTTATAAATACAAGCTCATGTGGGGGAGAACTATAGAGGTATTGTTATGCTATTGGATTGACCACTTGGCCCAAGCCATTTGAAAGCATAGAGAGAAAAGTTGGAGCTTATGGGGATGAAAGTGTTCATTTCATGGAGATTCATGTCAACACTAAGGCTTAATTGGTTGTAAACTCCTCCATACATCTTAATACAAAGCTAATTTCCATCCCACATTACTGTTGTTTTGATTTCGCATGTAAATGTTGTTAGATTCCTTAGTCACTAACATGGATAAATAGATGATGTTTTGGTAGCTTTGATGTGTTTGCATGTTTGATCTAGTTGTAGGTACACAGGTTCACTATTGAAGCGACATTGCAGGTGTCTACAACATCCAGGTAGGGTCTTCATCCTTTGTTGTTCACTCATTTGTTCTGGATCTAAACCATTCAGACCAGAGGAACAGCTTCTGTCCGCAAAAGGTGAAATATTCCTGCTTACAAATATGGATGTCTGCTAGGTTTTGTGGTCTCCAAAGATGGCATCTGGATAGACCCTTTGAAAATTTCCACCATTTTGGCTGTACCAGCCCCAACTAATCTCCTTGAACTCCAAATTTTGCAAGGGAAGGCAAACTTTCTCCACCATTTCGTGTCCAATTTCATAGAGAAAACACACGGTTATATGCGTCTCCTCAAGAAGGGCACTCCATTATTTTGGGATGACCAAGCCCAACGCACCTTTGATAATCTCATACACGCTCTGACTCATTCACCTATGATACACCCCCCAGATTATTCAAAGGACTTTCTATTGTATGTTGTTGCCTCCGCTACTACCATCGCTATGGTTTTGGTGCAAGAAAATCCCAACGATCAGGAGCACATGATTTACTATGCTAGTAAGAATCTTATGGATTCTGAAACCCGATATTCATGTGTGGAGAAGTTAGCATTGGCCATGGTCATTGCTGTACAAAAATTTTGTCACTACATTTTGCTCCACACAACCACGGTATTGGCATACCAGAACCCTATGTATTACATCCTGACTCGTCAGGTGCTTGGGGGCAAGTACTCCTGATGGATAGTCATACTACAGGAGTTCGATCTAGAATTTTCCAAAGCCACATCAAAGAAATCCTTGGTCTTTTCCGAGCTCATGTGTGATCTTCCCTGTGCTGCAACAGAATCTGAGCCCAGTGATTCATTTCCCAATGAATTTCTATTCCTGATCAGCACTACCAATCCATGGTATGGATATTTTCTTATTTATCTCTAAACACAACGATTTCAGCCACATTTATCCCGTGACGATCGTCGTCGTATCCGTCACCACACAAAATACTACCTCATCTTGAATGATACGTTGTATAGACATGGGACTGATTCTATTCTTCGGCGATGCCTCACCCATGAAAAGGCTGAACATTTGTTGAATGATTGCCACTCTGGAGCATGTGGCGGTCATTTATCTGGGATGGCTATAGCCCAGAAAATCCTTTGCGTTGGCTATTTCTGGCCCCCAGTCTTCAAATACTGTCATGAGGCTGTTAAGAAATGCCCACCTTGTCAACATGTTTATCACGAAAAGCATACACATACTGCTCCGCTACACCCCGTCATTGTTGTTGGCCCATTTTCCAAGTGGGGGATTGACTTTATGCATTGTAAACCTACCTCAGTCGGGGGGCATGGTTACATCATCGTAGTCGTTGACTATTTTACAAAGTGGGCTGAGGCCATTCCTACATATGCAGAAGATGGTAATATTTCCTCTCTCTTCTTGTTTAATCATATCATAGCTAGATTTGGATTCCCGCAGTCCATCATTACTGATCACGGATCACATTCCCGTAATCAAATGATGGAGTAACTGAGTGCCAAGCTAGGTTTTCACCATGAAAACTCTACGCCATATTATCCACAATCTAATGGTCAGTTAGAGGCCATTAACAAAGTTTTGAAAAATATGCTTCATCGGATGGTTGGAGATCATAAATCCAACTAGCACCACATTCTTTTCTTTTCTCTTTGGGCTTATAGGACTTCGGTGAAAATAGCTACTGGTTTCATGCCTTTCCAGCTTGTTTATGGACTCGAAGTTGTCTTACTGATTCAATGTCACATTCCATCTTTACAACTTGCCGTCAAACTTCTCCTAGACACTTCCGCAGAGGAAAAAAGATTTTTGTACTTGAATAACCTTGATGAGACTCGGAGAGATGCAGCCTTGGCTAATGAGGCACATAAGAAACACGTCAAGGTGGAGTATGATAAATCAGTCCAACCTCGTGCCTTTAACGAGGGTGACCTAGTTTTGACTTACGACCAAAAATATGACAAAGTAGGGAAAGGAAAGTTCGAGTCCATGTGGTATGGTCCTTTCATCATTTCTAAGGTTCTAGAAAAAAGGGCCTACGAGCTCGTTGACTACGATGGAATCCCTTTAGGGCAACCTTGTAATGGGTTGTATCTCAAGAGGTACTATGCCTAGGTATTTCTTGGATAGTATCTTGTATATATGTATATTGCTTGAATTTCAGTGTGCTTTTAGTATTTTCAATATGGTTTTGAGTTTAGTGTCTGCATCTGTTTATACCATGTTTTGGTCATGTAGAGCATATGACTTTCTATGGCTTCGCTGATGGTTCTTGTCACCACACCTTGAATCTTTCCTCAGCTACTTGGGTCCTCTATTCCTCTGTTGAATATTTGGACATTTCAAGAGCAGTTTGAATTGGTCCCGCTACCAATAACATCGTCGAGTATCAAGCAGTCATCAGTCTTCTGACTGAAGCTGCCTCCCAAGATGTTCGCAATTTGGTAGTCTTGATGGACTCACAACTCATGGTTTGTCATCTAAACCATGTTTATACCATTAGAAATCTTGTGCTTCTCCACCTTTTCCGAAGGGTACACTTGTTAGAAACATTAGAGGAAATTTCAACTCAAAATGGACCTTTTAACTTTTATTCAAATTCCATGTCATCATGTCTTAGCCAATGAAATTGCTTTAAATTTGAAATACCGTATAGGTCTTAAACACTTTTTTAATATAAATTTGGGGATAGGTATCATAAAAAAAACTACTTTTTTTGTTTGTATTTTTGACATATCTCCCCATGTTTTTAATCAAATTTTGATTGGGAGAGCTCGTTGGATGTGGAATTAAATTCTTCATCCAACGAGTACCCACTCGGCATACTTTCGACGGACCCTGCTACCCCAAAAACAAGAAATACCTGAAAAAATAGAATGATGACATCATCATTTTGTTTTTCAGGTATTTCATGTTTTTAGGGTAGTGGGATCCATCAAAAGTATGCCGAGTGGGTACTCGTTGGATGCAAAATTTAATTCCTCATCCAACGAGCTCTCCTGATCGAAATTTGAGTAAAAACACGGGGAGATATGTCAAAAAATACAAACAAAAAAGTAGTTTTTTTCTTTTCTTCCTCCAAAATTAATAAATATTATTTTATTAATTCATTTAGGAGGCCCATTTTGAGTTGAAATTTCCTCTAATGGATCATTTGAAACCATCACTTATAGGCATATCCCTAGGGAACATAATGTAGTTGTTGACTCATTAGTTAATTACATCCTAGATTGGCATATTGTCCATTCATGACATTAAATCAAATATGGTTCATTGTAAATAAACAATTAAAGACACATAAAACTCATGTAAAATACATTTACCATTTGAGACATATAAACAACAAGTAAAAGTCTATATATATATATATATATATATATATATATATATATGAACATGTTTACAAAAAAATAGGTCCCGAGACCTCATCTGAAGCACGTAGGATTTCAAGCAAAAATACCATACAAAATCTTGAAGCTATCATCTTTCAGTAGATATCTCATGGACACTGTCTAGTGATGCTCATGGTAGCACATCACTACCCGAGATACTCTACGTAGCAGCCTACTAAATTAACCTAGGACTCCCACTGTAGGTCTCTGATACCTCAGAGAGAGGTCATCAATGGAAGCATCAGGGATATCCAAGGTCAACCTCTCCAGGTTTTCCTCTAACTCCCCAGTGATATCATCACCCTGCGGTAAAAAGAAGGATCTAAATAGTCTATCCAATGGGGAAGCTCCCCCAAGTTGTGTTGCTCCAACATCTGCATGAAAATATCCAGGTCTCATTACTTAACATAAAAATTATAAAACATCAAAAAACATAAAAACATTTTATCCATTTTAGGGTTTCTTTCTTCTTACCAATGTCACCCCACTGTCTGCCAGGTGGGAGAGGTAGGTCAAGGTCTTCGCTGAAGTTTGTACCCGCATAAGAATAATCCTCCACCATGAGGATCTGATCTCGGAGCCATCTAAATAACGGGTCACCAAACTTCACCTTCCCCCTGCCCGCTCCAGTACTGGCCATAATCCAGACCCAACTTTGCATACAGGGGTCCCGCGCCCTCAACTCTGTGAAGACCACCTGAGGTCTCATCTGTGGTATCCGCTCGAAGAAGAAATGGGCTTGAATGGAACCAAAGCCAAACTACTTCAGTTCTCCCTTTCGACACTTAGTCAGCTGATCTTTGAATATCAGAAGTAGGGCTTCCGTCTAGTTGAATACTGTAGGTGCCATGGCCTCTATGGCATATAACATGTGTGCCCTAGAATTCTGGTGCACACCCTGACTCCCAGCCACTCTCTGCATAGTAAATAAGACAATCTGTAGGGGCCAGTCCATCATTGCCTCGATGGGGATTTTCTTCCTCGATGTCCTCGTCCCTGGGATATAGTGATGGTCTATCAACTCTCATGTGGTAATATCCCCTCCTCAAGAACCTGTCAATGAGATGGGGGCACCCCGTCTCGAGAGTCCAGTCAAGAAGTATATGTCCTCTACCTCTACTGTCAGAATATGAGCCCCAACCTCAAAGTGTTACTGCTCTGGATTCCACATCCGAAGTATGTGCTCTAGAAACCGCTCATGTGATACCATGCTAGGGGTCCAGAATAATTTCAGGAGCCCACAGTATCGTAATGCGTCTATACAACCCGCATTCCTTTCAACGAAAGCGTCATCATTGTCATGTTATCTTTTTTTCCACATCACCATGATTGATCAGCAAAAACCTTCCAAAAACAATCATAACACATATTAGAATAATTCTTAATGATTTAAATCCAAAGAAATGATTTATTTTTAATTGTGTTATCATTTTAAATCTTCACAGCCGACACCGCCTGTGCGCCGTTGAAGACAGGCAACGGCACCGCCTGTGAGCCTTGTTTTAGGCGCGGTTCTAGTGAGGTACCACATATCCTGCAAGGGATAAGTGCAGTGCCTGTTTCCATGGTTTTAGGGATTTCCATATAAGCCCAAAACCCCATCAAACCTCAAAATTAAGACTATGAAAATAAAGAGTAGGGTTTTAACTATTACCTGGAACTAACGGCGCTCGAATCCGACGATGGAAACTCCCGATATCAACAACTGAAGGTCTAAGTGCTACAATTGCTCTCCACTATGGTTAAATAGTAAAATGATTTGATTTTTCACTATTTACATGACTTTATACACATTTTTGGGTTTGACATGCTATAGTTTTGATTTAAAATCGTTTTTTACTTGAAATTTATCAGTCGTAATCCCTTAATGTTTTTTGAGTTGATTGCAGGATAGAAGAACCATAGCAATAAAGCTTTGGGAGTTTGTTTATGAATTTTTTGTACTACCATAAAACAAAAAAAGTCGATGGGAATTTGTTACGACACTTTGGTCACGCTCTTTAAACCTAGTATCAAAGGTCCGAGTCCATTTCCGATTTTTTCCAGGCTCATAAAAATTGACATTGTGTAAAGAAACCCCATGGATTCTTCTTTTAACCCTTTTCAGGCTCCTTAAACACAAAAAGATCGATGAGTCTGTTTTCGATTCTTTCCAGGCTCATAAAAATTGACATTGTGTAAAGAAACCTCATGGAGTTCTCTTTAAACTCTTTTTAGGCTCCCTAAATATGAAAATATTGTCGAGCGATATTGTCTTCTTCACGCTCGTTAAAGCATTCGAAGAGTCGTCTTTCCGATGGTAGGTTATCTCTTTTTCGGTTTGGATAGACTATTTACGAAAAAGGAACACTCCATCCAATCATGACTGGAAGAGTTCTCTAAGGTATGATTTTACACTTTTTCGACCCTTGGGGACTAAATCATACGAAAAAGGATCCCTTTGGAGTCTTCTTACCGAGTTTTCTTTCATTGGACTCGTTAAATTAAACATTGCGAGACTCGTTTTGGGAACGAACCCCTCCTCTCTCAGGTTGGTAAAACATATGATTTTGGACTTGTCTTCGGACAAGCTATACTGAGTGTTTTTTACCCTCTTTGAACTCGTAAAATCGAAAAGAGGCACTCATCGATCATGATGGGAAAAATGGGAAGGGAATCATTTTGCAAATAAATGGCAGTAGTTTGTCGTTACCTTTGAACACGGCACTTGTCTGCATATCATGTCAGTCAATTCGATATTCATCTGATCTCCATGATGATCCACTTTCATGAGTCATGCAACTCCTTTGAGTCTTTCAAAAGAATGCATTGTCCATTTTTGCATTGTGAGTTTGTCCCATTCATTCATGCTACCAAGTCTTTTGTCGTGCCGCCCGATGTTCAAAGGGAAATTAAAGAAGTTTTTCCTCTGCATTTAGAACAATCTCTATGTCAATACTTTTGAATCAGTCCTATGGTTACTACATTCACATCATTCCAGAACTATGTTCCAAGTTTCGTGTCATCGATGTGGGACTCATCATGGCCCTCCTTCGACGAGACTATTCCTGTCGACATCAGCTCATCATCCGGGAAATAGTCTTAGAAACAAAAACTTAGTACCTTAAGATCTGTGTGCCTTAATGACAGATTCTTTCACTCTCGACATAGGTTCACATCATTGACCTTTGATCGATAGGATCGACTAGGTGTTCGACATCAGGACATCTATTCACACTCAGTAGATTGTACTAGGGTACCTTGGGAATCATTGACATCAATGGAGATCTCCCTCACACTTGTTAACGGTTCACATCATTGGTCGGTAATCAAGTGGTTTCTACCATGTTCAACTTCAGATCATTGTAATCAAATGGATAGAATCGTACTTTGCGAAAGACAAACGAAGACCCTAGGTATTTGTTTAAAGCGCTCATTGCTTTTTCCCAGGTTGCGATGGAGTTTTGTATATCTAGCATGGATCCACATTTGTATGGTCGTGGCTATGCTCAAATTTGCATCTGTATGACATAGATCTACATTGTATGTCTAGTAGCTATGTCCAAGTTTGAGTCCTCTATAACATGGATCTACACTGTTTCTAGTAGCCATGCTTGTTTATTCCTCCCATGGATCTACCTTGTATTGGTCTGTAGCCATGAGTTGGTTACTTGTGTCTATGAGTCAAAAATATTGATGTACTATAGATGCCTGCTTGACGACATGCTTCGATCAAGCTGACATTTTCACCTCAAAGTGACAACTTGTTCTCTCAAATCTATCGTTTATCGTATCCCTCTAAGATGCATGCTTTAGGGGGCATCCTGTTTTACCCAAATCCTATCACCACCATGTGATAAGACCCTTGACTTACATATTTTCCCTTAATCCTAGCACTTGGAGTGGATACCCATGTTGTTTGTCAATCTTTCATGAAAATACTCAACACCGCACTTTCCCTGATGACCATGAGCGGTACCTTGCTCTTACCGCCTGTATCTTGTTTACCATAAGCGGTGCCACCACCTATGGCCTTTGGTCCATAAGCGTTTCTAACCTAAACTGCTCTGTCATAAGAGAAGAAAAGCAGTACCCTAGGTAAAATGGGAAAAAGATAAGTTTCTCGAGGCTTCTAGATCATGAGCCTCGTGTCCTCCCTTATCCCTATCATAGTGGGTCGGTTGAGCTCGAGATCCCCCATCATAGGATCTTAGTGGCCACCTCACCCACAAATCTCTCAACCATCCCTATCCATTGAGCCTTATAAATACAAGATCATTTCCATGGTTGAGGGGGAGAACTATAGAGGTATTGTTATGTTGTTGGATTGACCACTTGGCCCAAGCCATTTGAGAGCATAGAGAGAAAAGTTGGAGCTTATGGGGATGAAAGTGTTGAATTCATGGAGATGCATGTCGACACTAAGGCTTAATTGGTTGTAAAATTCTCCATACATCTTAATGCAAAGATTATTTCCATCCCACATTACTGTTGTTTTGATTTCACATGTAAAAGTTGTTAGATTCCTTAGTCACTAACAGGGATAAGTAGATGATGTTCTAGTAGCTTTGATGTGTTTGTGTGTTTGATCTGGTTGTAGGTACACAGGTTCACTATCAAAGAGACATTCCAGGTGTCTACAACATCCAGGGAGGGTCTTCATCCTTTGTCGTTCACTCATTTGTTCTAGATCTGAACCATTTAAACCAAAGGAACAGCTTCTATCTGTAGAAAGTGAAATATTCCTGCTTATGTCAACCGACAGCTGCAACCCAGATCGTGCCTTATCCTTCGACAGGCGTGACCGATTCGCGACTGTTTGACCGAAAAGCATGACCCAGGTTGCAACTTTTCCCTTGAAAAGCACGACCTGGCCCAAAAAACCCTTTCAGTTTGGCTTAGGCCCCTGGGTGAGCAAACCACAAAACTAAACCACTAAAAAAGACAGTTTTGGCATGCACTCTTACTTGCAAGTCGTGGAGCAGAAAACCACCAGTCAGAATGAAAGAAATCAGTGAAAGAATTATGGGGTCCTCCACTCCAACTCAGCACTGAACACTAACAATGAAACATGTCATGTGGTCCCCCCCTATTTATAGGCCTAATTGGATCTGTTTTTCTTTCAAGCACAATAGATCCATCCGGAGTCCGTTTGGGAGGTTTCTTTTACCATCGGTTTTGTTTTTATGTTCTCAATCTTTTGAAGAGACCCTTTTCTCATGCTTTCACAATGAATTTTTGGTCCAATTTCTGTAATCCACCTTCATTTGTGTACCACCATGTAAGTCTTTATCATGGAGTTTATGTTAATCTCTTTTCTGACTCATAAACAGATGAAAAGATCATCGAGCGCACTTGATTCCTTCACGCTCGTTAAAGTATTTCAAAGGGCGTCTACATAGCCTCGTTTATCTCCTTTTTTGGGACTATGTAGACTACCATAAGAAAAGGACCACCTAGGAACACTCAGGCCAGGAATGTTTCCCTTTGCATCCTTTTATGCTTTCTTATGCATTGGGACCAAACTTTACGAAAAAGCTCATCATGGGTTGTCTTTAATCTCTTTTCCATCCTCCTCATCAAGAAAATATTGCTGAGCAAACTTGGTTTCGTTCATGCTCGTAAAAGAATTCAAATGACCGTCCAGTCAGTGTAAGTTTAACCTTTTCTGTCATGCTTGGACTACCAACGATAAATAAGTCTTCTATCCCCGAAAAATGGTTGGCTATCTCTCTTATGTACACTTTTACTCTTTTTTGGACATAGGAGACTATCAATGAAAAAGATACCCCACTGGAGTCTTCTTCCTGTTTTTAGACTCTCTAAAAATGAAAACACCATCGAACATTTACTTTCTCGAGCTCGCTAAAAATCCACGAGATCGTGTCATAATGGTGTCTTTAGGTGCCACCCCATATATTACAGTTCGGCAGCATTCCCACATTTGGCCTCCTTTGTTCACAGTATTATGTGATGAGTCTTCCTTGGATCCCCTAGATATCAATAGTCCAAGTTACCTCCCTCAATATTTACCATCTGCAGTTACAATCCCGGTACAATAGGTATGATCCCTCTCCCATGATTATGTTTCCTTTGCTGTCATGTCAGCCTTGTCATCATACTCTGAACAAAGAAATTGTGAGTCCCATGTACTCCCCCTACCCCTGTTCCCCCATTATGAGTGTCATTCCCCAAATTTTCCCATAGCTTTGGTTAGCCCCTCATGCTTATTGTTAAGGAAACCTCATTTCCTTGATTAGTTTCATGTCTCCCTCTGTCGACAACAACACATCTATTCCAAAGGATAGACCTAGAGGTCCCTGTATCCTAGTTTCATTAACCTCATTGATGAGTTCCTTGGACCACTTGAGAGGATTCATTAGTGCATCTCGGGATGGTTGTGTCTCACCTGCTCGAATTCATCTACATCATCACACCGTTGAGATTCATATAGGGTATTGATTCATGCATTATTTGGTCGAAGACCCCGGTTGTCACCTGACTCTAGCACATTGATGAGTCTATCAAGGGACCCAGACAGGTTCATGCCCCTCTTGATGTCTGGGTTGTGTTGGAAATAGTGTTCAGAAGCCCCCAGATTAGTGCTTCTGTATAGATTCATATTTGATCTAGCATATTGTACCACAGAGACTCTGACTCTCCGTCAGTGAGTCCCTGCAGTTATGTAAAATTCCAGATCCAGCAGGTCATTAGTTGTGAATATATCACATTCAATGAGAATTCCATGGGTCTTATGTATCAGTTCTTCATATCAATATTGTATTCATCCTCTCATTGAGGCCACCATTATGTAACAACAATTGTATATGATATTCTCCTGTATTTTGGGGCCTTGATCTCATTATTTATTCTTTTTTCATTGTTGCGAGCATGGGTGTGCCTGAATCATCCATATACATGTCACATACTCTTTATATCTCACCCAGTGTTGGGAACCAATATTAATACAAAAACCAAAATCCATCGTGTCTCGATCGAGGAAGCGTCGCTTCTTCTCAAGTCTCTCCATTATCCCCATGATCTTATGATGTCCGTCGGCCACAGGATGAGCTCCTACCCTCACACATCAAGGGGCAATTTGTTAACGCAAAAAATTGTTCAGCTAAGCTCTACATAGCCTAAACTATGTACAACCATGATTTCCCTATCATTTTCCCCTCATTTTGACCTCCACACCTATGGTTTAACCTTATTCTCTCTCAAAAATCTCAAAAAACATTAAAAGGGGACTAAAACCCCATAAAAGGGCTTAAAAACCCATAAAAGAGGTTAAAGACCCAAAAAAGAGCTAAAAATAGAAAAGGGGGCTAAGACCCTAAATAGGGTTCCAAAACCATAAAAGAGAGATAAGGACAAAAAATCATTATAAAAATAGGGTGCAGGTCCCCATCAACAAGATTCTTATGCCCTTTTTTCATTATTCAAATTAGTGAGTACGTTGAGAACCCACTCTTCTCAAAATACTCACACCATCCAACCATCATTTGATAGCCACGCCATGCCCCCTCCCATACATTGAGGTATCATCCGTACCATCTATCCTGTGGAGAGGAAGCCCATATCCAAATATCAGGGCACGATGGCCCATTTTCAAACAAAGGGTATAATTTTCTTTCTTTTATTTTAAGTTTTAGCATAGCTATCATTATTTGTTTATTGTTGCTAACATTTTTTGTTTATTGTAGCTCTTGTTTCCATTTGAAGTCTACCCTTATGTCCCTTTGATGAAAGGGAGGTGCATTTGCATCTAGCCAGGGTGAAAACTCAGCTACACCATCTACATCATCATCATCATCACCATCATTATCATCACCATCACCATCATTAGCATCATCACCATAATCATCATTGTCGTCATCATCGTCACCATCATCATCACCATCGTCGTCGTCATCATCATCATCATCATCATCATTATCGTCGTCATCGTTATTATTGTCATCGTCATGATTACTTTTATTTATCATCATCATCATCATCATCATTTTCACCATCCTCGTCATCTGCATCTTCGTCATTATCATCATCAATGTTAGAATAATCAACCCATAGTTAGATACCTTAGACATTAAATTAATCATTTTTGTCTCATTTGCCTAGTTTCATGATTCCACCTTATGCAAATTGTCATTTGCCTATCCATAGTGGTCAAAATTGCCTATTTTGACTCATGTAGCGCTTGGGAAACCTCAAGGAATCAATTCTGCTTTATTCCTGGCCTCCTAGGCACCCTTCTACTTTTTTTGCTTTATTGCCTACTTTTTCAGTGCTTTAAGGCAATTGGGAAAGTTTGACTAGGTGAGGTTAACTAGTTTTTTGTCCTCCACATCCTCCACTCTTTTCTCCTATGAAAAGCATGTATGAGTTGTCCTTCCATCACCTTTTAGCTTGCCTAAGTGCTTTTTCCAATTCATGAGCTCCTTAGCTGATTTGGAAACTACTTTATGCACCTATGGGGGAATTGCTTCATTTTAGTAAGCCTGCTTTTGACTAGATTCGAATTGCCTCCTCATGCATTTGAATCCCTTATGTAATTATTTAATGCAGCAACCTATCATGTTACAGCGTTGGCTATTGTACACTGAGTTAATACAGTTTAGTGTTCAGCTCCATATTCAGTCTCTTTTGTGAGTGATTTTGCATGTACAATTGATAATTGTTGTGAGTAAAATTGTTCTATCACTGGGTTCAATTTCCACATGGTATCAGAGCCATTGTAGATCGATTTCTCTCCTTCAAATTTGTTTTTGCAGGTTCGACATCAGTGACTAGGAGCCTTCTACTGACAGGCGGGACAATTTCTGAGCTATGGATCAATCTCAGAAGATCATCTTGACTCCCTTCAATTTCTTTGAATGGAAAGCAGAGATGGAGATATTGTTGAGAGTGAAAGGCCTCTACAGGGTGACTATGGAAACAGAAGCAGAGCCCAATATAGCTGCAGAGAAGATAAAATGGCACAACAGGAGGGATGAGGCCTATGGTATCTTGTGTCTGAGTATTTCCAGAGACCTCCTTTTCCATCTTGATGGATTGACATCACCGGATGAAGTATGGGAGAATATTTTTGATCTTTTTGGAAAGACAGATGAAATGAGGGGACATCAAATCGAAAATGAACTGATTTCCCTGAGTCCAAATAGCTTTGAATCCCTGCAACTCTATTTCTCCAAGTTCAAAGCACTTGTTTTGTAGCTAAAACAATGTGGGATCGAAAAGAAGGATGATCAGCTGGTCTTGGCCATACTCTCGAAGCTTGGCCCTGACTATTCAATGTTTGTTTCGACCTTCTATGTCACAAAGTTGACAACTCGAACCTAGAAGATGCCTAGCCTTGCAGATTTCATGGAATCTCTCACACAAGAACAAGACAAACTGGTGATGATGGGCACCATCAAACCATCCAAAGACCAAGCCCTGGTTTCTAGAGATTCGAGGGTGGATTCAAAAATAAAAAATAAAGCTAAAAAGCCACCTGAGCAAAAGAGATACAAGAACAAGTCTCCAGAGGAGCCACAAGGTTCCAAGAAGAACTACCAGAAGAAGAAGAATAAAGGAGAAATGAGCAAGTGCACATACTGCAATAAGGGCAATCATACTGAAAGCTCCTGTATGAAAAAGCAAATAGACATGCTGACCCAACTCCTGGAGAAGAATGGCATCTCCCTTCCAGACAGCTCAAAGAAGAGAGAAGGAGGATCAAGTTCAGAAGACAGAGAAAGAGTTCATGCATTGGTTGCTGGCACATCAAGCTCACCTAGTTTCATCATTGATTCTGGAGCTTCAAGACACATGGTTTTGACCAAGGAGGCATTCTCCTCACTTGACATGTCGAAGGGACCACCAATAATACTGGGAGATGACTCTCTCACTGAAATTTTGGGCAAAGGGAGGATTGATCTTGATCATGGTCAGTTCAGCAATGTGTTGTATGTTCCTGGTCTTGCCTCCAACCTCTTATCAGTGTATCAGATGACCCACACTGGGTCTCCAAAGAAGATCATATTCTCCCCTGATGAAGTTGAGATCACAGAGATCTCAAGTGGTAAATTCATTGCAAAAGGCGTTGCAAATCATACTCAGAAGGTATACATGTTCTCACACTTCCTACCCTACTCAAACCCCTCTGCTCTTCTGATTCATGCTAATGAAGCAAGAAAGCTTTGACATGAAATATTTGGCCACCTAAATTACAAGTATCTTTCTGATCTTAGTGAAAAAGAGATGGTCATAGGGTTAGCAAAGATAAAATTTTCCAAAGGAGTCTGCCAAGGTTGTATCCTAGGAAAACACCCAGAGCATAAATTTGAGAGAGCTAGTCATGAGAGAACCTTTGCACCCCTCGAGTTGATCCACAGTGATGTTTCTAGCCCATTCCCTCATATTTCCATGATTCAGGCCAAATATGCATTGACTTTCATAGATGGATTTTCCAGGTATTGCTGGGTTTACTTCCTGAAACACAAGTCTGAAGTTTTTGGCCTCTTCAAAGTCTTTAAGGCTTTGGTTGAAAACCAGTCTGTGAGGAAACTCAAGGTCCTCAGATATGACAATGGTGGTGAGTATGTCAAGTCTAAGTTTATTCAATATTGTGCAGATGCAGGTATTCAGATGCAGCATTCTATCCCTTACACACCACAGCAAAATGGTGTTGCTGAGAGGAAGAACAGATCACTGAAGGAGATCGCAACATGCATGATGGAGGCAAAAAATTTGCCACCAAAGTACTAGGCCGAAGCTATCAACTGTGCAGCCTATATCTAGAATAGGGTGCCTCATAAACAACTTAATGGTATGAATCCTTTCGAAGCATGGAGTGGGCACAAGCCAGATGTGACCCATTTCAGGATGTTTGGCTCAAGGGCTTGGGCTAGAATTCCAACAGAAAAGAGAAAGGCTTTGAAGGCCCAAAGCCAAGAGTTTCTATTTGTTGGGTACTCTGAAGATTCAAAAGGGTACAAGCTCATAAATTTGAGCACAAACAAATCCTTCATTGAAATGTGTGTTCAGTTTCAAGAAGAACCCCTAGTAGCAGTGGAAGTGGGAGAAGCCTCTTCACCACCAGAACCTCTGAAAGTAAGTGAAGAGTTTGTTGAAAATGATGATTCTGATATGTCTGATAGTGATGAGTTTATTGCAGATCCTAACAGCCCTACAAGACCAAAATGGGCAGCCAAGAACATTCATGCAACAGGAGAGCTAGCTGGGAATCCCAATGACCCTAGGAGGACTAGATCTCAATTTGAGAGTGCTCTGTGCATGAAGGATCCTATGTTTTCTAAGAAATGATATCTGATGGTGGAATCAGATCCTCAAACATATGAAGATGCAGCAGGAGATCCAAGATGGCAAGCATCCATGAAGGAAGAGTTCATCTCACTCCAAAAGAGCAACACTTGGGAGCTAGTGGATCTTCCCCCGGGGAGGAAGCTAGTTCAGTGTAAGTGGGTGTACAAGACCAAATTTGCTGCTGATGGTTCACCTCTGAAGTACAATGCCATATTGGTAGCCAAGGGCTACTCACAGGTTCATGGCATAGATTACAATGAGACCTTTGCACCAGTGGCAAAGATGGACTCCATCAGGCTAGCCTTAGCCATTGCAGCTTCAAAGCAATGGGAGGTACATCACATGGATGTAAAGTGTTCCTTCCTGAATGGAGATCTCATTGAAGAGATATACATGCAGCAGCCTCAAGGATTTGCTACTAACCCATCTCTTGTGTGCAGGTTGAGAAAGTCATTGTATGGGCTAAAGCAAGCCCCCAGGGCTTGGTATGCCAAGATTGATAGCTTCTTGCTATCACTGAATTTTGTTCGGTGCGAATCAGATCCAAATGTCTATTTGAAGTTAATTAATGGTTCATTAATGATCATTGTGTTATATATTTATGACCTCCTCATTACAGGAAGCTCAAAGGATGAGATTGCTTCCTTGAAGGGTGCAATGAACCAAGCCTTCTCCATGACAGATTTGGGGCTCTTAAGCCAATTCTTGGGGCTTGAGATTGCTCAAACCAAAGCTGGAATCAAGGTGCACCAGTCCAAGTATGCCTTGTATTTGATGAAAAAATTCAAAATGAAGGATTGCAAGCCAAGCAAGACTCCTTTCCTTTCAAGAGTAAAGCTGGAAGAAGTTGATTCTTCACCTATGGTAAACAATACACTGTATAGGCAATTGATTGGATGTTTGTTGTCTCTTACACATACTATACCTGATATTTCTTATGTAGTAAGTGTGGCTTCTGGATACATGGATCAGCCTCATGAGATCCATTGGAAAGCAGCCAAAAGGATCCTTAACTTTGTTCAGGGAACAAGGACACATGGGATCTTCTATAAACCAAAATCTGATCTTGATTTGATTGGGTTTACTGACAGTGATTGGGCAGGTGATAGCATAGACAAAAATTCCACATCAGGATATGTGTTCATGCTTGCAGAAGGGCCAATCAGCTGGTCAAGAAAGAAACAGAGTGCCATTGCACTCTCATCTACAGAAGCAAAGTACAGAGGAGTTGTAAATGAAACAACTCAATGTTTATAGTTGCAGGGGTTACTTAGACAGTGTGGCTTTGAATCAGAGTACTCAACTACCATCTACTGTGATAACCAGAGTACCATTCGAATCTGCAATGATCCAGTTCAGAAGCAGAGAACCAAACACATTGAGATCCATATGCACTACATCAAAGAGCTTGTGCATGATGGCACCATTCACCTACTCTTCTGTTCATCTTCAGAACAAGTAGCTGATATCTTCACCAAAGAATTTTGTGAGAAGACCTTCAGCAATCTCAAATCACTACTGGGGATTGTTGATCATGCTGTGAAGCATGAGTGAAGACAATATTTCCAAATTTTGTTTTACAGTCCATGTTTAAGGGAGGATTTTCCCATGTGGTTTTTGCCTCTTTCCTTGTTTAAATGGACATGCAATATGTAAAGGGTGACTAAGCCTTGTTGCTAGGCCCTATAATTTTCTGATATATTACTCATAAGTCAAGCTTAAGGGGGGGTGTTAGAATAATCAACCCATAGTTAGCTACCTTAGACATTAAATTGATCATTTTTGTCTCATTTGCCTAGTTTCATGATTCCACCTTATGCAAGTTGTCATTTGCCTGTCCATAGTGATCAAAATTGCCTATTTTGACTCATGTAGCGCTTGGGAAACCTAAAGGAATCAATTCTACTTTATTCCTAGCCTCCTAGGCGCCCTTCTGCTTTTTCTGCTTTATTGCCTGCTTTTTCAGTGCTTTAAGGCAATTGGGAAAGTTTGACTAGGTGAGGTTAACTAGTTTTTTGTCCTCCACATCATCCACTCTTTTCTCCTATGAAAAGCATGTATGAGTTTTCCTTCCATCACCTTTTAGCTTGCCTAAGTGCTTTTTCCAATTCGTGAGCTCCTTAGCTGATTTGGAAACTACTTTATGCACCTATGGGGGAATTGATTAATTTTAGTAAGCCTGCTTTTGACTAGATTCGAATTGCCTCCTCATGCATTCGAATCCCTTATGTAATTATTTAATGCAGCAACCTATCATGTTACAGGGTTGGCTATTGTACACTAAGTTAATACAGTTTAGTGTTCAGCTCCATATTCAGTCTCTTTTGTGAGTGATTTTGCATGTACAATTGATAATTGTTGTGAGTAAAATTGTTCTATCACTGGGTTCAATTTCCACAATCATCTTCATCATCGTATTCACTAGTCTTTCTAGTTATTCCTACAAAATACATGAACAGTACGTAGGTCATTCACCTTTTTATACTCTATTAAAAGGAAGTTATCTTGCATCTCATACATGTCTCTAGTTGATCCTCATCCTTGTCATCATCATCATCATTGTCATCCTCATCCTCATCCTCATCATCATCATGATCATCATCCTCATTTTCATCATCATCCTCATCATCATTAGCAGCAGCAGCATCGTTATCATCATCATCATCACCGTCATTATCATCACCATCACCATCATCACCATCGTCAACAGCATCATCATCATCACCATCATCATCATAGTCGTCATCATCATCACCATCATCATCATCATTATCACCATCATCACCATCATCGTTACTGTCATCATCATTATTATCGTTGCCATCATCATTATTTTTAATTATCATCATCATTGTCGTCATCGTCGCCATCCTCATCATCTACATCTTTGACATTATCATCATCATCATCTCCACTAGTCTTTCTAGCTATTCCTACAAAATACATGAACACTACCTAGGTCATTCACCTTTTTATGCTCTATTAAAAGGAAGTTAGATTGCATCTCATACATCTCTCTAGTTGATCCTCATCCTCATCCTCCTCCTCGTCATCATCATCATCCTCATCTGCATCCTCATTTCCATTATTGTCATCGTCGTCGTCCTCATCATCCTCATCATCGTCGTCGTCGTCGTCGTCGTCATCAGAAACAACATCGTTATCAATTTCATCACCACCATCATTATCATCACCATCACCATCATCAACATCGTCACCATCATCATCATAATCATCACCATCATCATCGTCAACATCATCATCGTCATCGTCATCATCGTCGTCGTCGTCGTCACCAATGATCATCATCATCATCATCATTATCATAATCATCATCATTATTCTAATCACATCATTATTTTTACTTATTATCATCGTCGTCGTCGTCGTCGTCGTCACCATCCTCATCATTTGCATCTTCATCATTATCATCATCATCATCGTCTCCACTAGTATTTCTATCTATTCCTACAAAATACATGAACACTACCTAGGTCATTCACCTTTTTTATGCTCTATTAAAAAAACAATATAAACAATATAATATAATTAAAAAATTTAATAAAAACAAAACAAATTAACAAAACAATATAATAAAATAATTTAATATCAAACAATAAAAAAACAACAAAATATATTAAAACAATCCATACCAAAAACTTTTCGATTACACCATATTCGACACGAGCTCTCTATAACAAACCAACTCCTTCGTTGGGATTCAATTCAAGATGAGCTCTGCAACAAACCAGCTCCTTTGCATCCTTCTCTGAAGAATTTTCTATGGATACACGACAAAGAGCTAGAGGAGGGAATTAACTTCAAGAGTACGTATACCCCATTTCAATTGGATGCCCATGATCAGGAGAGGTTCTTTTCAATGTCAATATTCAAACCCTAAGCAATTTAAATCTGACACAGGGGATCTCGAGAAGAAAAAGATGTCCTTGGTATGTCTATGAGTTATATGTTTAGTGCATGCACCTAATTGAGATTTATTTGCCTTGTATTGCTTGTGTAATCATGCACTTCACTGATTATGACTATGTGTATGTCGTTGTTTTGGATATGCTCATTACCCATTGAATAGGGCTCAATATTAGGTTACATAAATGGATTAGGTTACCCTTCCAAGAGTGATCAAGTGAGGCCCAAGAAAGTGGTTAAGGTGATAAAACATCGACTTGCTGGCACTACCTAAACCAAACCAAAATCTTGTTATTTGTATTTGTTTCTTCTTCTCCTAGTAAGCCCAGCAGCACCCAATTTTATTCGCCTAGCGAGCAACAGTGACCCAACTATGCCTGTCAACGACTCTTGGCTATGGTTGACAGAATGATGGGGAAGGTCTACTTGAGGTGTATGTGTGTTTTCATTTTTCTTTCAGTGGGACTACCCCTTTTGAAGGATACCTTGAATTCAATAGATAGGGTTATGAGGCTTTCTTGCTTGGTAGAGCCTACCGCGTGTCACTATTTTCCTAGGTATTTAATGCTTAGGGAATTAGGGTATTAAAGGTATTTATTGCTAGGGTTTTTAGGGTATTGGGTGTTCTCTATTGGGAATTTAGTAATCGCATTTGCATACATCATAGTGAGAACAAGATCTTTCACCTCTCCAAAATTGTCTTTGATCTGGGTAAATAGTTTTTCATCGAAAGGGAGCCTTATATCATCCTTTGTGTTTCAATTATTAGCTAACAGACTCACAAATACATCCCCATAATTTTCAATCAATTGAAAATCATTGTGATTAACATGAGGGACATCACAGTTATGAGATGATGAGACAATATCTTCAATCTTTTTCCCATTAAAAGTATCACTTGCAACAAAATGGCACTTTGCATGACCATGCTTCTAGTCTTTGAAGTGGATACTTCAGCCACCTTGCAGGGCCTACCCTTGACAATGATGTATCCATTTTTACTAATGGTAGTTACCTATAGCTGATAGGTTTTGGAAGCTCCCAACAAAATGAGTCATGTACTTTTACTACCTTGTAGCCTACATTCTCAAATGGCATTCATTATTGCTAAGGTTTAACACCCTAAGGATGGTTGTTATGTCTTAGATTATGGTATAAGGATAAGAGCTATACTCATCACCCTTAGAGACTGTTTGGGAAAACTAATCATATGGTTAGACGCATAGATCAACATTCTAGAGTCCTATATCCTCAAAATAAATTTATCCTTCAAATAGAGAGGATGGCGTGCATTTTCCTAAGGCCACTTAGCCAGTTTTAGCAGCAGATATTAAACTTAGTCTAATTGTTGCATCTCCAAGGTGGATTTTTTAGTTCACCAAAATAATGAACCAATTATACCAGATGATGTAAGACATCTAACTCATCACAACAAAATTGGTTTCACCTTTAGACTCAATTTCCTCTGACCTAGGCGTTCATTTTACTGAACTAAGCAAAACATCCTTAAACCCCATCTTGGAAGGCCTATAACTTTGTTTTCAAGCACTCTTTAGGAAAACTGAGTCCATGGTCAGATAAACACTTCAACAAGATATATCCTAATATTCACAAATTATTTTTACCATTAACTTATGAGATATGGAGGGTATTTTATTAGGGAAACTTAGACTAATTTTCCAATGCGTTAGTTAATTTTCTTAGGTAAACATTACTTGAAGTATTCCACAGATAAAAAGACAGGAATCAAGGATGTGATCTTCTCAGAATTCGAATTAAGAGAATAATTAACACTACATTCCAAAATAAGAGCATCCGAAGTGATATCTGTATACATTCTTGCACCCAAAGGACATTAGCAAATAAGCCAGCAGCATATGAGAGGTCTGACTAATTTTATGACTAGTTTTATCTACCATTATAAATGCTAGAAATTGTTTGGAAATGGTTTGTATGGATTGTTTGATGGTTTTTTTAAAGTGAATAATGGCTTTCTGACTTTAAAATTTTATCAAGAGATACCTCATTTGATTATTATGTACATACAATACTAGTCTCTTTTGGTAAAAAGTCCTGAAGAAATTTGTTTTTGTTGAAAATTATGATAAGTCTGATCAAGTTATACATAAAATAAAATTAATGAAATTGAGGATCATATGGATTGATGTGTTATTTTTTATATAAAATATTCAAAGAAGATCACACTTATTGTGAAATCTCTCTCATATTATAAACTTTATAGAATTCAAATTTATACTTATAAATCTCATAAACTTCAACACACTCTTTAGAAACATGTACCTTTCCATATTATACAACCAAGAGGAAGGTCAACAAGAGTGAATGAATATTCTATAATAAAGAAGCTATGAAGCCAAATAGTGTGATTGTTTTGATGAAGGACAAAACCTCTAGGTCGTGACCAATGGATTGTTAAAATTGAAAAGGATGAAAATTATGCTTCACCCACAACTTATATTATTGTTCTCAATAAAACACTAAATGGAATTACCCCTGAATAAGTTAATAATGTAAATAAGTGGTGGTTCCATGGCGTCAAATTTGAGAGAGATTATGTACTTTATCACAACAAATGAGCCCATACTGAAATATACACTCGTGCATGTTTTAAACAATGTATCAGTTTCCATGAGATCTTATAACACATGTGTTTTGTTACCTCTGCATCCAGCGTGATTGTTTCTTCTTTATTGGCTTGGTTGTGTGTCTCTTTTTTAGTGTGACTCTGTCTTCTCTGCTATCAGCATGACTATTTCTTCTATGTTGGCTTGACTATGTGTCTCTTCTTCTAGTGTGATTGTGTCTTCTCTACTACCAGCGTGACTGTGTATTCTCTGCTACCAACGTGATTGTGTATTCTCTGCTACTAGCGTGACTATGTATTATATGCCAATGTGATTGTGTCTCTCTACTTCTAGCATGACTGTGTTTCTCAACTAAGTTGTGACTTGTGCCTTTTCCTTCTTAAGAAGTGTTGTTGAAGCCTGGATGAAGGATTGAGGTTTCTCTTCATGTTGATTAAGAATATGAGGTATGTACCCTTACTAATATAACCCTATTAAACTCTCTCTCAAGGTACGTCATTTGTTCATCTAGGTGACTTGTCCCTTCAGTGACAAGATCAGAACCTAAAAAGTATCTAAGTAAAAAGTTGATCCAAAACAATACTAGACCTACATTGTTTTTATTCTTTGTTACTTTTCATTTCATGTACATTTACATTTACTGTTCATTAGTTTAACTTCATTATTATTGTTTATGTTTTGTACATTGCAATTGGTAAAACATCTCAAGGACCAACTTTAACATAGTGACCAATGGAGTGTTAAAATTGAAAGAGATGAAAATTGTGTTTGGATTTTATTGCAGCGGTACTATTATGGATCTAACCTTCGTTTCAGTTCTGTTTATGCATGATAAAAGGTCCTAACCTAGTGTGATCAAATTTAGAAAACTAAAGAAAAATAACTTGATTATAAAGAATTCGTAGTTAGTAAGCTAAAACCAACCTTGAACCAAAAACAAAAACTACATAGAACATATATAGGTGATGCTTAAACCATTTGTTCTTTCTAATGAATTTTTCATTATAGTCCCTAAGTTGGCTATGTTCACCTTAATGGATAATCATCAACTTAATCCTATATTCTTGATCTAGGAGCCCCATTTATGATAAGTTCTTCATTCATGTTATGCATGATCGTTGGTGTTAAAATCAACCTGACTGTTGTTATTTTTCGTTAATTGCAGGGACAACAGAATGCAACTAATTACTAGTGGTAAATCCAATGACTTTGGTTATTTATATTTTAATAGTTATATAAATAAAATTATTATATATACTAAATAATATTACGTTCAAGTAGTCATTATCGCACTTATATTCAACAAGGTTGTCGTACTACCGACGGTAAATTCACTGAATTTTTGTGTATTTTTATGTCGTTAAGTCATTGGATTTCCTATGAATCTTTGTCAGGTAACCGACCACTAGGGTGGAGTAAGGTGTTGAGTAATCGACACTTAATCCATCACATTTTCGATGATAGTCCTATAAACAATCGTTGGTTAATTTACGACATATTTATCGTAGAATCGACGGGTTATCACTCAATTGACCTGTCGTTCATGCGACGAATTGTTGTCGTATTTACGAGGTATTATTGGGCTTGTCAGATATCGGATGCAATTTTATCGACGTTTAAAATTAGTCCACATTTTCGGATGTTAGACAAAGTCTTGTAGAAATTCAGAAAAAAAAAAAAAAAAAAAAAAAAAAAAAAAAAAAAAAAAAAAAAAAAAAAAAAAAAAAAAAAGCCCTTGGATTTTGGGTTCAAATTTACTTGTGATGGCATAGGCACTGCACTTTCCACACGGTGCGCCATTCTTGAAGGAAAATTCACACAACATAGAGTATTTGTTCTTTCAAAATCCACCAATGTAGTTGGAAACCCTTTCAAGCTTCTGTATATCCCATTAATCCCCCTAAGCTATAATTTAGTCCATTCCAATTAATGAGGAGGTTACAAGGACTAACCTGGTCCTCGCAAAATCAAAATTCGTCGATCCAATATCCTATAATTAGAAAACCTAATTCTCATGCATCAAAATATCAATGGAAACAATGAATCTTGAAATGTGATCCCCAATCCTATTTACAGCTAATTGGACTAAGATTTTGTTGGATCATTTATAAGTTCCATATCTCTATTCCAAACGATGTCAACATGGTCATGATCAGAATCAGAATCATGAGCTCTTCTGCATGGCTCCATTTGTTTTGTCCCACATATAACTTAATCAAAACCATTTTTTTTGAACATTTCTCGAGGTACAGTCATCCATCATTACTAATAACTTCATCATTGGATATCTTGTCAAGCACATTATTACATTGTCATATATGTCTCATGCATGCAGTATTTTGGTCAAATAGCTTATATTTTTCACCCAACACCCCATGGCCACCTTAACAAGTATATCTCCTAAACCTTGCATATAGGACTCGTATCTGCTCTATATACATTGTCTGTATCTAGTTATTCTACAAATATCGTTAACATTTTCATCTCTGGGAAATTTCAATCATATCCTCAATTTCACCACGATTTTACAACATCATAGAACTCTACCCTCGTAGGTGTACATGCCACAACCCCTTGTATCAAGGTAACCATGTTTCCTTGACACCCTCAAATTGATGAATCTGACTATTCACTATCTCATTAAGAAATCTATATCTTCTCTCTTGATGCATTTTGCAAACCACCCCCCTCAAATTCCCCAACACTTTATGGTTACGATTCACAATTGGCCTCCCATCCCCAACATGAAATATAGACTATTTTTGGTCATCTCCATCTCATCAACCCTCGAAAAGAGTCAAAATGGATCCCTACCCTCTTATTATAACATCATCATTACATGACTATCCCTCCAAGAAGGTGTTGCATGGTATTTACTCATTCGACACTTTTCTTCTTATATGTAACATTTCACCTTATATTTTATTCATTTGTTAAAATGGGTTCCCAAACACACCAAGAACATGGGAACAATATCAACCACGTTATTCTTTTTGGCAACAACACCCTTGGTCGCCCTTGATTAGCTTATTTGCAGCATGTTACTCCCCTACTAGTACCTTCCATATTATCAGTATCACCTCAATGCATAAGCCTCCTACTCATCCTAGTTTGAAATTACCATTTGATGTCGAACTTACAATTTGTTCAATCCATCGAACCCTTCCTACCCTAATTAACCCTATAACATTGGTTTAATGTTGTTGCCTAGGGTTAGTGATTGTTGGAGGAGCTAGTCGTTTAACCGAATATACTTGTTAGTCGACTAATTGTAGATTAGGTCAACCTCATTAGTCATGTCGGTTGAGGTGAACCAACAGGTAGTTACTAATAATTGTTTTGTAAATTTATATATAGGTTATTGAGCCAGATAAGAACTTAGTTCGGTTTATTGTATGAACCCACATGTGTATTGAGTAGTATAAGTTGTTTTTCTATCCACTATTCGTGTCTTTTGTATATGTTAGGATTATATGATTCTTTATGTGTATTACTGGTAACCCTGCAATCTGATTGATTACAGCATTGGTTCCATTGTTGGTAGTACATATACATATGAAATGACCATGACCAGATGATATCAGAGCAGGAGATTAAGAAATGGTGGGAGCGTAAAATTGCGAACTATTTGCAGAAATACACTAGGAGAAACAAAATAACTATTGCACAAGACAAGGAGAAGTTATTCTCTCAGACAAATGATAATTTTTTAGAATTCGTACCACAGTCTCTAAAGAAGTTACTGGATGAAAAATCCGGTAGAAACTAAAAACGAAGAGTTACTCCAGAAACTGACAAAAGAGGACAACAAATTTGTCGGAGTGGTTCAAAAGAATCACAGTGTTTTGTGAAGAACATGTTGTGGAAGAATGAGTCTCTATTCAAAGCATTAAAAATAGGTTCTATAACGACTTCACCGAACAGTTTCTATGTATGCTTCAAAATATTTTGTTTAGGTTCCTGATCAATAGGGGAGTAGGCCACATTGTCAAGCCTCGTCCATTATTAATTCAACCGCCATCTAACACTAACTCGGTGAAAAGGAAAAAAACGTGGGAAAACATTGTTGTAGAAAGGGACTGGGAATATTTTCTATGAAAATAAATAGATCCACTCGGGCTTACTAAAGCGTCGGGTTGGCTATGGGGGGGTAGCTGGTCATGTTTTAGGGTAGAGTATTGGAATTCTAGTCGACTGTGAATATGCCACCATCCGCAATGAAAATTCGAGCCAAGAAGGAAATCATTCGGACAGTGACTCACAAAAGCACTCTGGATTTACAGAAGATAGAAAGAGAGAAGAGGTAGAAGAGAAGGGAAGAACTTAGAGAGAAGGTCGTCGTACTCCAAAGAAGAATGGCCACCAAAGTGATAGAACATGAGGAGAATATGCCAAATTTGTGTCATGACCGATAGGAAGAGGGCATAGATGGAGAAGTGTCACCAATGGAAGAATATATGTGGATAGAGCAGTGTGAATCTCTCCAAATTAGTATACCCCAAAATATTAGTCGTCGGGCTCCAATAAATTCTAACTAGAGTGCCTAACTGCAGTACATTGTTGAAGAAGACCTAAGACTATGAGCTGGTGTGTTCATTGTATGGATTCGACTAGACGAAGAAGTAAATGATGTCAACCATATTGTAATTCGTTGACTGGAGGAAGGAAACTGGGTTACATTTCATTCATACCCATCTAACCACAGTATCCATCTACTCTACCCGGTAGATGAAGGAGCACTCCCCCAGCCAAACATAGCTTTAGAGAATACAGACCAGTCGGATTTGCAAGAGAGGATATCCTAGTTAAAAAATTTCACTTGGATATCGACAAAAGGATTTGAACTAGATCGACCACTTGTTGAGAACGAACCGACAACTTCAAAAAAAAATCCGACGAAAACGAAAGTTACGTCGAATATAGCTATGAACAACACATGATTCCATGGATTATCCCACCATCCCCACCACCACCCCCTCCACCTCCACCTGAAGGAGACACTGACACCAGAGACAGGGCGCATGTCTCCACGCACATCCCACTCTACAAGGGCGATGAAGACCCAAGACGACACCGGTTCGTCTATGAATCTACATGGGAAGCGAACGCGGTTACAAAGGAAGACCAAAATATGGTGTAGTTCATCGATGCTCTACGTAAGAGGTCACTTACATGGTATATTACATATACCAAAAAAACGTCGAATGCGACAAAAGGAGAAATTAACTATCAATTTCTATCATTCTTCAAGACTCCAAATGTGAAGCATTTGGCTGCAAAGAAATTAAAAACGACGGTCCAGAAACCGACAGAGACTTTTCGAGAGTATGAAAAAATACTGAAACACCTACTCATCGAGCTGGATTATAACATTGATGAGAAACTACTAATCCAATGGTTTGCCGTAGGTCTCTTACAGAATATCCATATGCATATTAGAATCGACACATTTAATACTTACTAAGATGCACTAACGAAGGTGTTACAAGTTGAAATGGATGAAGATTACCTAGTGCAACCTGTCAATCAACGTATCGAAGAACAATTATAAATAATGCAAAAATCGCTACGGGATCTCAACCTCAAAGGCAAAGACATCTACTGTACAAAATGCTAAATGGCTGGACATACTAAAGAGAATTTCCGACAAGACATTAGTCGACAAGATGTACGCTTTGTTCAAACAAAATGCTTTTGCGATATCTTCCAGGAACATGGACTACACGTGACAAAATATTGTCTATATAACATGAAGAATGAGAAATATTCCTGATGCACAATATGCGAGGTTAAAACCCATGCAACAGCTGACTCTCACCAAAATTTGAAGAACCGATAGAACTACAATGCAGTCTATAAAACAAATGTTGTTGCGCAGAACAATAATGATAAAACTTCAAGGAATAACAATGATCAGAATGAACAAGGTAATAAAAGCTACGAAATCCAAATATATTACTATCGGTGCGATAATAATCGTTGTGGGGGATATACAGGTCGAGGATGATTCTTCGTAAATCGAGAAAATAGACCACGACGACCAATCCAGTGCTACACATGCTTCAATGAAGGACATCGGTATGTAGATTGTCATACAAAGATCGGACCGATCTCAAGTTTTGTACCAGTTGTGGTGTTGGTGATCACTCTTTAGAGGATTGTCCCACCATGCTAGAAAAAATAATAAAAATAAGAATGTTAACGTCTTGTCGTGTGTTCAGAAATTTGTTGTTATTCGTACAAAGAATTTCTAAATAGTCACTAGAAAAGGTATAAAAATTGGCAATGACAATCCTAGAATAAGTAAGATAAAGAACAAAGACAACTACCGTAATCCTATAAAACAAAAGCAATTATATAATGATGCATCGAATATTTTCCAAGGGTTAGCTACACAGGAATCAAATGATGATAATTGATAAAATATATCTCAAGAACTACTTAATTTAATACATAATGATAACTCCGTTGTGCATTTTATTGAATTATTATACAATATAAAGAACAAATATGCCATAGATAAAAAAAAGTTAAGAGCATTTGTAATTTAAACCAAAAATATAAGAGTGATGCTAACCCACTTGTCGACTTAAAGATCGAAGGATACCATGTCTAACAAGTTTTTCTTGACTTCGGATCTCAAGTGAATATTATCACAAGAGATACATGGGAACAATTGGGCATATACTTAAAACTAGTTGATCAAGGACTCATTGAACTTGTTAACACTCTGTTTTAACAATTGATTTTAGGGGCTTGACGAGAGTTTGGTAAGGGTCCCAGCCCCTCGAATTTCATGTGACCACCCTTCAACGAATAAAGCAGCAGGTGTGTTGTAACATTGGGCAGGATTCATAATCAAGGGTTGCAATTGATCAGGGGAAGATCCACGGTTCCGAACCGCTTCATGTGAGAAAATATGCATGGTCAAAGCTTCCATCCAGGATTGTGAAACATGTTAAATACTGGATGCTTTCGACAGTTGAGATGAGGTCTGTGGCAGATCTACGACCTGAAGATATTTCGCGATCCATACTTGCGCGAATAAAACCCCAATCTCAAATCGTGAAAAAGGTGTAGGGTTCAGAAACATCAATGGCCATGATGAAGAAGGAGATAAATCTACGGTTACCATTCATTTTTCAAGGAGAACTAGCATAGACGAGCATCTAAGTTTCCCATTGTGAAAGATAATGGGGCCCACTCCGATCGACGGCTGCATGAAGGATCGATCTCGATCAACGGTGAAGAATGTGTCGCAAACCAGAACTACCTGCGATGTTCAGAAGAGAAATTTTGGAAGCAAGAGGAATGGAATGTGGATGGTGGATATGATAGATTCCTTTGATCGGACGGTTGAGAAAACTCCTGAGGTGCAGATCTCCCATCCAGTGTGGCGATGACAGTGGAGGAGCCGTTCACGCGTGTAATCTGTGCTCTCGCGAATTGGTCGAGTTCTCCGACGCCATTTGTAGCACACATAGAGGTGGAATCATCCCTTGGCAGAGTCATATCATGAAGGGATAGGTGTATTTTGTGTGAGTTGTCCTACAAAAATGGGGAAAGTAACCGGCGAATCTGCAGCTCACACGAGGCAAAGCGAACGCGACGCGTGCGACCATTTCGTTTCCCACTTTGAAGGAACAAGGAATCATGGGAGTGTCCACTTCATGAAGTATGCAGCATGGATCTACTATACCAGATGGTGTCCACAACTCCTCCCAACAGCATACAGTAAGGTGCCACGGTCGATGAAGCCAGATGACTAGATCCCCAGCAAATAAAGGATCGCTCTGCCCGCGCCTTCGCACATGTTGAAACCAGATACACTCGATGACAGAATGTGCAAGAGTGTTGACCATCTTGTGCGAAGATCAATCCCAAATCCCTATAAATACTTCCTTCAGTTCCACAAGAGTGAACTAACATATCTCCAGAAGCCAAGTTCTACTCCTCCACGAAGTTGTAGAGGCCTGATAGAGTGTGACGATGAAGATCTGGTTTGAAAAGCTTTTCCTTCTAGGGGTGTTGATGGTTGGTGATAAGGTTCTGCACTCACTTGTTGTCTTAGTATTTGCATTCAAATGGCGACACCAGCCATCAGGGCCTAGACATGATACCCACGTCTCCAACTACATGAGGCCTAGACACTTACTTCCCGTAAGTGTTTTTCCAGGAGCCCCTGATACCATCGCGCCCACCAAAGCCTCCGTAAAGGGGGATAGTCATTGATTGTTCCCTGTGTAAACATTTATTCGGATGGGAGCATCAAGGGCTCAAAGCCCTCATCATTCTGATTGTGAAGTATACTTGATGAGGGTGATGGGGTTGGTGTAGAGGTTCTACACCTTGGTTCCTGTGGGAGCGCTCACATCACTGGAGGTGAGGAGTACAAGAATGATAAACCATCCCAGGGGTCTGTCTCAACCAGAAGCAATACGACCCTTCTTCCAGATCCCATGTATAACAGTGTCAATTGGCGAGGAAGGAGGTGGCAGATGTGACTGGACCAGCAAAGGAAGCCAACCACTTTGCCAGCATGTGACCATGCAGAAAGCTGCATTTGAACACAGTGGAAGCACACATTTCAAGCAGAGGGGGAGGCATCATCCTTATCATTCGTCATGACAGCCGAGCACGTCAAGCTGTCATTCAAGCTGAATGCGACAGTTAGCATCATGATGTTTGTCATGCATATTTTTAAAACGTGGCGTTAGTCCACTCTTTGCACTGTTAACGCCGGATGGCGACTTGTAACAGTTTTTGATTCGGTAGTCTTAGCAATAGGATTGTATAAAAATGCTCCCGATAGAGGGAGAAAGGAGTTAGTGAATTGGATTGGGAAACAATCCCACGCTGAGGCTCCCATTTGTAAATCTTGATACCTATGCATGAATAAATTACAGTGAAAGACTATTACTCACAGCAGAGATTCCTGTGTTGTTGGTTTTCCCAATACGTGCTCTCTTTTATGTGTAAATGTATTTCATGTTTCCACTCCATTTTGTAAATTGCTTTCCATGCCTCCAACTTAGGGTATAGTGGTTCAGAATTCATATTGGATATGCTCCAGCCGTTGTTCCAAGCATTTATCAATGGTTCTTCTAAATTTGCATGGAATTCATCTCGTTGGTGCTCCATGCGATGGACTATCCCTCCTGGTCCTCTAAATCTCCCGCTAAAATATCCTGATTGGGAAATCAACAGCTATCTTGCCTCTGTTTGCAATCTTTCGTTATTCTTTCCATTTGTAATCATTTCTTTCGCATGTTCTGACTTCATTTTCCCATGGTCCCTTTCCCCTGATAATCCCACCATGCACCTTCCTCAACACACTTTTCCCCATTCAGGATCCTAGCCCCCTGATTATGTTGATTGAAAATCCTATGCAGAGTAGACTCTAGTGACACACAAGATTGACAACCTTATGTGGAGATACTCTGGTGACAAAAGAAAGATCCCTCTCTGACTGCGCAGGGCCCGAGGCGCAGTCTAAAGCGGTTCTACTGTTTCCCGGGAGCGTCCTCCCCTCGCTCGACCTTGGGGGCTCAAAATACTAGTGCTAACAAACTGGCATCGTTGCAGGGGAACAAACTTGGAGATCCTCCCCGAGGAGAATGACAAATATTTAGATATGGCCGTTGATGGTGAACAATCGGTTAGACACCAAGAAAGTTGAGCACTTTTCACCTGGAGACTCCACTCTTAAAGGATTCATACTTTAGCAACTATACTAGTGATGTGATCCAGAAAATCTAATGACCGAGGAAGGCTATCCTATCCCTCCTAGAAAATGGACCCCTCATAAAGCTCAGAAATGCACGGCAGAAGGGACAAGCACTCGAGTCCGTCTTTCTTCAAGGATGCCTTATCCTATCTTGTAAGTTTTATCTTCTCTTTTCTTAGATTTATCAAAATAGCCTTCTATGGCCCAGCTCATCCTAAGCAGAGCCATGAATATGTTCCTATTTATCCTTCTTTACAAACCGAAAGTGTTGCATCATCTGGTACATCTGATTTTCGCCTAGATCTTTATTCGGGGGCGCCCGATGTCAAAGGACACCCCTGCAAAATTCATGGAACCTCGGACGATATTTTAGTTATCGTGCCTAACCTTATCTCCCCCATTTCTCCAAGCTGATATAAATGGCTGCAATTACCTCCTATCCTCCATGATTTTCCCGTGAAATATTACAAGTACCTCCCCAAGTTCGACGGAGAGTCCGAAAACTTGACTGTTAAGAAACATGTACAAGCCTTTGAGCATTTCTCTGACCTTTTTGAGATAGAACATGATGACGTCTACATGCGAGCGTTCACTCTGTCCTTGTAAGGAGATGCCAAAGTCTGGTTTAAACACTTGCAGCCTAAGTCCATCAACACTTGGGAAGAGCTTTCTTGCATATTCTTGAGGTTTTGGGGTAGGAACCAGCCATTGGAGCAAATACTTTCAAAGTTTTATTCTTTGAGGAGACATGAAGGTGAGGCCATATCTAGTTTTAATAGAAGATTCACAAGATTTTATTATAACATGCCTAAGGAAGTCCAACCTCTTGAGAACGCTGCTAAGATCTATTATGCAGCCGCCTTTCCTCCTGACCTGTCCTTGCTTCTTTTGGAGAGAAAATCAACCACCCTACATCAGATGTTCGTTGATTGTTTGGAGGTTGAGTAAAACCTTGATATTTCCAGGAGATTGTTAGATTAGGATGATGGTGGTGAAATAAAGGATACATACAAATTGGTTGGGCCCTACAAGCAGAAGAAGGAAGCCCACGACCCGTCTAAGATCTCTCATGATATGCAGAAAAATGACCAGCCCGAGGCTGAAATAAACGATCCTGCAGGGTCATTCTCTGAAGATGGTGGCCTGCCCTACTCCTGGTCAACTAAGGACGATTTTAAGAAGGATTTTTGTGTGCCTGTGTACGATGAATATTAAGAAGAGTACTTGCAGAATATACCTGACGAACCAGCTGTTGAAGCGACACCTTCTGATGAAATAAATCAAAGTGCAATGCAAAGTTAGGAGGTCAGAGCTGGGAAAGATGATGGGGGCACTGGAGGTGATAAATTACCCTTATTTTATACCTCTTTTGAGTTGATACAGCATATGATTAAGGCCTCCAAGAAAAATTATAAAGAAATGAAGGTCGTGCAGGCCAGCGACTTGTACAAAAATGAAGACGGATGCAGCAGCTTACAGATAAACACTTTTTCTGATACTCCACTTTCAGGAATGACGCCTCACCTGGAAGGAGTATGCCTACTTGGTTCCACTGGAGAAGCTGAGGACCTCCCTCTCGAAGCACATCATGCCCTTGTTACAGAAATTTCGGGCAGAGAGAGGGACATTCCATTAGAGAAAGATTATGTGGGTCCTCATCTGCAATCTTCCAAGTGTCGAATTGACGACTCTCTAGAAGCAAGAAGCTCCAGGCAGCTCTCCCATGAGCAGGAAACAGTACGTGCTGGAGTTTGCCGTGATTTCTATGACCCTCTTGCAAAATACATGGAGGCTCTAGGTGAAGGCAATGATTGGTTGCATCTCTACCTTAAAAATGAATTTATTTATCATTCCCTTCTCCCATTATCTGTTTCATTTTTGTCCATCAAGCACTATACAAGAACAAGAGTATTAGGCAAGTTTCTTGATTGGATTCACTAGAATTATTATTTAACTTAGTTGGGCTTATGTACAAAGTTAGGTAGAGTAGGTAGGAGAAAATAAGCTCAACTACTATTGAGCATTTCCTTCATTACTGTTTTCAGTTTATTTTCATTTTCAATTACCAGCATAGGTTTACAGTCACTAGCATGATTTGCAAGAGTGGCACAAATTCATTGAAGCAGTAGCATGAAGAAGATGGAGATGTCAAAGAAAGACTGAAGGCGACCCAATGGTTTCGGCACTTGGTCTACGGGGGTTCTTTGCTACCTCGTTGGGAGGATAGCATCCCTCATGGAGCCAGTTGTTAACACTCTATTTTAATAGTTGATTTTAGGGGCTTGACTGGAGTTCGGTAAGGGTCCCAGCCCCTCGAATTTCATTGGACCACCCTTCAACGAAGAAAGCAACAGGCGTGTTGTAACATTGGGCAGGATTCATAATCAAGGGTTGTGATTGATCGGGGGAAGATCCACAGTTCCGAACCACTCGCGCGAGCAAACATGCACGGTCAAAGCTTCCATCTAGGATTGTGAAACGTGTTAAAGACTAGAGGCTTTCGATGTTTGATATGAGGTTTGGGGTAGATATACAGCCTGAAGAGATTTCGTGATCCATACTTGTGCGGCTAAAACCGCAATCTCAAATTGTGAAAAGGTATAGGGGTCACAAATATCAACGGCCATGATGAAGAAGGAGATAAATCTACGACTACGGTTCATTTTTCAAGGTGAACTAGCACGGATGAACATCTAATTTTCCCATTGCGAAAGAAGGTGGGGCCCACTCTGATCGATGGCTGCACGAAGGGTCAATCTCGATCAATGGTGAAGAATGTGTCGCAGACGAGAAATTTCTGCGGTGTTCAGAAGAGAAAAGTTGGCGGCAGGAGGAATGGAACGTGGATGGTGGATATGATAGATTCCTTTGATCGGATGGCTAAGAAGACTCCTGAGGTGCATATCTCCCATTCAGTGTGGAGATGACAGTGGAGGAGATGTTCCCGCGTGTAATCTGCGCTCTCGCGGATTGGTCGATTTCTCCGATCCCATTTGTAGCACATGTAGAGGTGGAATCATCCCTTGGCAGAGTCATATCACGAAGGGATAGGTGGATTTTGTGTAAGCTGGCCTATGGAAATGGGGAAAGTAACCAGTGAATTTGTAGCTCACATGAGACAAAGCCAACGCGATGTGGGAAACCATTCCTTTTGCCACTTTGAAGGAACAAGGAATCGTGGGAGTGTCCACTTCATGAAGTATGCAACATGGATCTATTATACCAGATGGCATCCACAACTGCTCCCCATAGCAAATAGTAAGGCACCACGGCCAATGAAGCCAAATGACTAGATCCCCAGCAAATAAAGGATCACTCTGCTTGCGTCTTCGCACATGTTGAAACCAGATACACTCGATCGTAGAATGTGCGTGATTTTTGACCAACCTATGTGAAGATCAATCCCGAAGCCCTATAAATACTGACTTCAGTCCAATAGGAGTGAACTAACATATCTCCAGAAGCCGAGTTCTACTCCTCCATGAAGTTGTAGAGGCCTGATAGAGTGTGACAATGAAGATCTGGTTTGAAAATCTTGTCTATCTGGGGGTACTGATGGTTGGTGATAAGGTTCCACACTCACTTGTCTCTTTCGTATTTGCATGCCAATGGTGACACCAACCATCAGGGCCTAGACATGATACCTGTGTTTCCAATGACACGAGGCCTGGACACTTACTTCCTATAAGTGTTTTTCCAAGAGCCCCTGATACCATCGCGCCAACCAAAGCCTCCGTAGAGGGGGATAGTCATTGACTATTCCATGTGTAAACATTTGTTCGGATGGGCCGTCAAGGGCTCAAAGCCCTCATCATTCTAATTGTGAAGTACACTTAATGAGGGTGATGGGGTTGGTGTAGAGTTTCTACACCTTGGTGCCTGTGGGAGCTCTCATCTCACTACAGGTGAGGAGTATAAGAATTATAAACCAACCCACGGGTCTCTCTCAACCAGAAGCAATGTGGACCTTCTTCCAGAGCCCACGTATAACAGTGTCAATCGGTGAGGAAGGAGGTGGCAGATCTGACTGGACCAGCGAAGGAATCTGACCACTTTGCCAGCGTGTGACCATGTGGAAAGCTGCATTTGAACATGGTGGAAGCACATGTTTCAGGCAGAGGGGGAGGCATCATCCTTATCATTTGTCATGACAGTCGAGCACGTCAAGCTGTTATTCAAGCCGAATGTGACAGTCAGCATCACGACGTTTGTCATGCATATTCGTAAAATGTGGCTCTAGTCCACTCTTTTCACTGTTAACACCGGATGGCGAATTGTAATAGTTTTTGATTCGCTAGTCTTAGCAATAGGATTGTATAAAAACGCTCCCGATAGAGGGAGAAAGGAGTTAGTGAATTGGATTGGGAAACAATACTGGGATGAGGCTCCCATTTGCAACGCTTGATACCTCTGTATGAATAAATTATAGTGAAATACTGTTACTCACAGCAGAGATTCTTGTGTTGTTGTTTTTCCCAATACGTGCTCTCTTTTACGTGTAAATGTGTTTCCTGTTTCCACTCCATTTTGTAAATTATTTTCCATGTCAACAACTTAGGGTATAGTGGTTCAAAATTCATACTGGATATGCTCCAGCCTCTATTCCAGGCATTTACCAATGGTTCTTCTAAAGTTGCATGGAATTCATCTCGCTGGTGCTCCATGTGATGGACTGTCCCTCCTTGTCCTCTAAATCACCCGTTAAAATCTCCTGATTGGGAAATCAGCAATTATCTTTCCCTCGTTTGCAATATTTCGTCATTCTTTCCATTTGTAATTGTTTCTTCCGCAGGTTTCGACTCCACTTTCCCATGGTCCCTTGCCCCCGATAATCCCACCATGCACCTTCCTCAACACACATTGCCCAATTCAGGATCCTAGCCCCCTGATTATGTTGATTGAAAATCCTATGCGAAGTAGATTCGGGTGACACATAGGATTGACAACCTTATGTGGAGATAATCCGACCACAAACAAGAGATCCCTCTCTGACTGCGCAGGGCCGGAGGTGCAGTCTAAAGCGGTTCTATTGTTTCTCGGGAGCGGCCTCCCCTCACTCGACCTTGGGGGCTCAAAATCCCGGTGCTAACAAACTAGCACCATTACTAGGGAACGAACTTGGATATCCTCCCCGGGAAGAACGACAAAGATTTAGATCTAGCCATTGATGGTGAACAATTGATCAGACACCAAGAAGGTTGAGCACTTTTCACTTGGCGACTCAACTCTTGAAGGATTTAGACTTTAGCGACTTCGCTGGTGATGTGATCCAGAAAATCTAATGACAGAGGAAGTCTGGCCTATCCCACCTAGAAAATGGACCCCTCATAAATCTCAGAAATGCACGGCAGAAGGGCCAAGCACTCGAGTCCGCGTTTCTTCCAGGATGCCTTATCCTATCTTGTAAGTTTTCTCTTCTCTTTTCTTAGATTTATCAAAACAGCCTTCTATGGCCCATCTCATCCTGAGCAAAGCCATGAACATGTTCCTATTTATCCTTCTTTACGGACAGAAAGCATTGCATTATCTGGTACATCTGATTTCGGCCTAGATCTTTATCAGGGGGCACCCGATGTCAAAGGACACCCCCACTAAATTCATGGAACCTTGGACGATAGTTTAGCTATCGTACCTAACCTTGTCTCCCCCATTTCTCCAAACCAATATAAACTACTGGAATTACCTCCTATCCTCCATGATTTTCCCGTGAAATATTATAAGTACCTCCCCAAGTTCGACAGAGAGTCCAAAAACTTGACTGCTAAGAAACATGTACAAGCCTTTGAGCATTTCTCTGACCTTTTTGAGATATAAAATGACGACGTCTGCATGCGAGCGTTCACTCTGTCCTTACAAGGAGATGCCAAAGTCTGGTTTGAACACTTGCAGCCTAAGTCCATCAGCACTTGGGAAGATATTTTTTGCATATTCTTGAGGTTTTGGGGTAGGAACCGGCCACTGGAGCAAATACTTTCAGATTTTTATTCTTTGAGGAGACATGAAGGTGAGGCCATATCCATTTTTAACAGAAGATTCACAAGCTTTTATTATAGCATTCCTAAGGAAGTCCAACCTCTTAAGAATGCTGCTAAGATCTATTATGTTGTTGCCTTTCCTCCTGACCTGTCCTTGCTTCTTTTGGAGAGAAAATCAACTACCCTACATCAGATGTTCGCTGATTGTTTGGAGGTTGAGGAAAACCTTGAGCTGTCCAGGAGATTGTCAAATCAGGACAGTGGTGGTGAAATAAAGGATACATACAAATTGGTTGGGCCCTACAAGCAGAAGAAGGAATCCCACAGCCCGTGTAAGATATCTCATGATATGCAGAAAAATGATCGGCCCGAACCTAAAATGAACGGTCCTGTAGGGTCATTTTCTGAAGATGGCGGCCTGCCTCGCTCGTGGTCAACTAAGGACGATTTTAATAAGGAGTTTGGTGCGCCTGTGTATGATGAATATGGAGAAGAGTACCTGCAGAATATACCTGACGAACCAGCTGTTGAAGCGACACCTTCTGATGAAAGAAATCAAAGTGCAATGCAAAGTCAGGAGGTCGAAGCTGGGAAAGATGATGAGGGAACTGGAGGTGACAACTTACCCTTATGTTATGCCTCTATTGAGTTGATACAACATATGATTAAGGCCTCCAAGCAAAAGCAAAAAGAAACAGAGGTGGTACAGGCCAGAGACTTGTACAAAAATGAAGACGAATGCAGCAGCTTACAGATAAAAACTTTTTCTTATACTCTGCTTTCAGGAACGATGCCTCACCCAGAAGGAGTATGCCTACTCAGTTCCACTGGAGAAGCTAAGGACCTCCCTCTCGAAGCACATCATTCCCTTGTTACAGAAATTTTGGGTAGAGAGAGGGATATTCCATTAGAGAAAGATTATGTGGGTCCTCGTCTGCAATCTTCCAAGTGTCAGCTTGACGACTCTCTAGAAGGAGGAAGCTTGGGAAACTTTCCCATGAGAAGGCGATAGTATGTGCTCAAGGTTGCCGTGATTTCTACGACCCTATGGCAAAATACATGGAGGGTATGGGTGAAGGCAATGATTGGTCGCATCTCTGCCTTAAAAATCAGTTTGTTTATCATTCCCTTCTCCCATTATCTGTTTCATTTTTGTCCATCAAGCACCATACAAGAACAAGAGTATTAGGCAAGTTGCTTGATTGGCTTCACTGGAAGTCTGATTTCACTTAGTTGGGCTTGTGTACAAAGTTAGGTAGAGTAGGTAGGATAAAATAAGCTCAAAGAGCATTTCCTTCATTATTGTTTTCAGTTTATTTTCATTTTCAGTTACTAGCACAGTTTTACAGTCACCAGCATGATTTGCAAGAGTGGCACAAGTTCACTGAAGCAATAGCATGAAGCAGATGGAGATGTCAAAGAAATACTGAAGGCGGCCCAATGGTTTCGGCACTTGGTCTACAGGGGTTCTTTGCTACCTCCCTGAGAGGATAGCATCCCTCATGGAGCCATTTGTTAACACTCTGTTTTAACAGTTGATTTTAGGGGCTTGACAGGAGTTCGGTAAGGGTCCCAGCCCCTCGAATTTCATGTGACCACCCTTCAATGAAGAAAGGGGAAGGTGTGTTGTAACATTGGGCGGGATTTATAATCAAGGGCTACAATTGATCGGGGGAAGATCCACGGTTCCGAACCGCTTCGCACGAGCAAACATGCACAGTCAAAGCTTCCATCCAGGATTGTGAAACATGTTAAAGACTGGAGGATTTTGACGGTTGAGATGAGGTCTAGGGTAGATCTACGGCCTGAAGATATTTTTGTGCAGATAAAACCGCAATCTCAAATTGTGAAAAGGTGTAGGGGTCACAAAGATCAACGGTTGTGATAAAGAACGAGATAAATCTATGGCTATGTTTCATTTCAAAAGGTGAACTAGCACAGACAAACATCTAATTTTACCATTGCGAAAGACGGTGGGGCCCACTCCAATCGACGGCTGCACGAAGGGTCGATCTTGATCAACGATGAAGAACGTGTCGCGGACCATAAATTCCTGTGATGTTCAGAAGAGAAAAGTTGGTAGTAGGAGGAATGGAACATGGACGGTGGATATGATAGATTCCTTTGATCCAACAGCTGAGAAGACTCCCAAGGTGCAGATCTCCCATCCAGTGTGGAAATGACAGCGGAGGAGACGTTCGCGCGTGTAATTTGCGCTCTCATAGATTGGTCGATTTATCTGACGCCATTTGTAGTACACATAGAGGTGGAATCATCCCTTGGAAAATTCATATCATGAAGGGATAGGTGGCTTTTGTGTGAGCTGGCCTATGGAAATGGGGAAAGTAACCGGCGAATCTGCAGCTCACATGAGGCGACGCTAGAGACCATTCTGTTTCCCACTTTGAAGGAACAAGGAATCGTGGGAGTGTCCACTTCATGAAGTATGCAACATGGATCTATTGTACTAGATGGTGTCCACAACTGCTCCCCACAGCAGACAGTAAGGCGCCACGGCCGATGAAGCCAGATGACTAGATCCCCAGCAAATAAAGGATCGCTCTGCACGTTCCTTCACACATGTTGAAACTAGATATACTCAATGATAGAATGTTCGGGAGTGTTCACCAGCGTGTGCAAATACCAATCCCTAAGCCCTATAAATACTGCCTTCAATTCAACAAGAGTGAACTAACATATCTCTAGAAGCCGAGTTCTACTCCTCCATGAAGTTGTAGAGGCCTGATAGAGTGTGACGATGAATATCTGGTTTGAAAAGCTTGTCCGTCTAGGGGTGTTGATGGTTGCTGATAAGGTTCCACACTCACTTGTCATCTTGGTATTTGCATGCCAATGGTGACACCAGCCATCGGGGCCTAGACATGATACCCGCATCTCCAACGATGCGAGGCCTGGACACTTACTTCCTGTTAGTGTTTTTCCAGGAGCCCCTGATACCATCGTTCCCACCAAAGCTTCTGTAGAGGGGGATATTCATTGATTGTTCCCTGTGTAAACATTTGTCCAAATGGGAGAGTCAAGGGCTCAAAGCCCTCATCATTCTGATTGTGAAGTACACTTGATGAGGGTGATGGGGTTGGTGTATAGGTTCTACACCTTGGTGTCTATGGGAGCGTTCACCTCACTGGAGGTGAGGAGTACAAGAATGATAAACCATCCCACGAGTCTGTCTCAACCAAAAGCAATGCGCCCTTATTCTAGAGCCAATGTATAACAATGTCAATCGGCGAGGAAGGAGGTGGCAGATGTGACTGGACCAGCGAAGGAATCTGACCACTTTGCCAGCGTGTGACCATGCGAAAAGCTGCATTTGAACACGGTGGAAGCACACGTTTCAGGCAGAGGGGGAGGCATCATCCTTATCATTCATCATGACAGCCAATCACGTCAAGTTGTTATTCAAGCCAAATGCAATAGTCAGTGTCACGACGTTTGTCATGCATATTTGTAAAACGTGGCACTAGTCCACTCTTTTCACTATTAACACCGAATGGCGACTTGTAACAGTTTTTGATTCGGTAGTCTTAGCAATAGGATTGTACAAAAAGGCTCCTGATAGAGGGATAAGGGAGTTAGTGAATTGGATTGGGAAACAATCCCTGGTTGAGGCTCCCATTTGTAAAGCTTGATACCTGTGTATGAATAAATTATAGTGAAAGACTGTTACTCACAGCAGAGATTCCTGTGTTGTTGTTTTTCCCAATACGTGCTCTCTTTTACGTGTAAATGTGTTTCCTGTTTCCACTCCATTTTGTAAATTGCTTTCCATTCTTGCAACTTAGGGTATAGTGGTTCAGAATTCATACTGGATATGCTCCGGCCGCTGTTCTAGGAATTTTCCAATGGTTCTTCTAAAGTTGCATGGAATTCATCTCACTGGTGCTCCATGCGATGGACTGTCGCTCCTTGTCCTCTAAATCACTCGCTAAAATCTCCTGATTGGGAAATCAGCAGCTATCGTGCCTCTATTTGCAATCTTTCGTCATTCTTTCCATTTGTAATCATTTCTTCTGCAAGTTTCGACTCCATTTTACCATGGTCCCTTGCCCCCGATAATCCCACCATGCACCATCCTCAACACACTTTGCCCCATTCAGGATCCTAGCCCCCTGATTATGCTGATTGAAAATCCTATGCAGAATAGACTCTGGTGACACACAATATTTACAACCTTATGTGGAGATACTCCGGCGACAAATGAGAGATCCCTCTCTGACTGCGTAGGGCCGGAGGCACAGTCTAAAGTAGTTATACTATTGCCCGGGAGCGGCCTCCCCTCGCTTGACCTTGTGGGCTCAAAATCCCGGTGCTAACAGAACCTATATGTGTTTGTAGAAATGTTAACACAGCAATAAAAGGCATTATCATAAAGGTCGATTTCAAGATTATTAACCCTAAGGAAGGATCAAGCTCCTTTCCAACTTTAGTGGGTCGGCCATGGGGTCAAAAGATGAAGGTGTTGATTTGATTAGATAAAGAAAGGATAAAACTTAAGGGAAATGGGAAGAAATTAATTGCTCATATTCATCATTCATAAGGTGAACCATTGACAAAACCCAAAGACAAAGAAGTCAATGTTCGACAACTAAATCAAATACAAAACAATGAAGATTATACTGAACCAAATATATATGGAGAACTTCATTTGGGAAACCCAGATTCAGCTGGTTATAACTCATATGCAAAATTATATGACTGAGAGATGGAAAACTATGAAACTCAAGCAAGGGGATGCTAGACCATTCACACCACCCCGAAAAAACAGACACACCAATGTTTTTGTGTGCCCATAATACCAAAAATATTCGAAAGAAAAATTAGGGAATTCCCTTCTTTAGCACCAATCAAAATAGAAAAGAGACAATCTCTTCGGTATAAAGAGAGGGAATCACCAGTCCTTCATATTGAACAAATTTCCAAAAACATAGGTGAACATGATCGACTTCAAATCCTGGTCGAAACATTTACGGGTCAAGATGCTCAATGGTGGGATACCCATCAGTCAAGACTACAAATGTGGTTGACAGCTTCAACATACTTTGCCGAAAGATTTGGAGGGAAGAAGCTAACAAATCAGGAACAAATACCAGTCTTCACACAAGGGAAGGGCCCCGAACAACACATAAGTATATGTGAAAAAGAATGCAAAATACTTCGTTATAAAGATGAGCGAATATGGTTGGATCTGTTTCCATCAACATTAGATGATTTACCAAATAAGTGGTACAAGATGGAGGAAGCACGAGGAAAAACGTTCTTATAGAACGAACTTAAACAAAACTTCACCAAGGACTTCAAGTTCATACCGAAAGATAACAAACTAGTTGAAGCGAAAAAACAGATAAAAACATTCATACAATTGACTGTTAATAACAGTTCAACACAAAATCATACCCGACCGAAAGCATCATGTCATAATATTCGGTCAAATAAAATACCACAGTCGACAAGACTTCGACTAGAAACCGAGCATACAAAGGGAAAAATATTTCAGTGTAAATTTGATCATCTAGAAATGATGAAACCAATTAGAACAATATTCAAGGTTGAATCAACTGAAAAAGAAGAACTCGAACAGATGACAGCAGAAGACTTCCCAGCGTCATTTTCACAGTTCAAAGAAGGAAGTCGACAAATTAACGAAAGCAAGGCGCCAAAATGGATGGACGCAAAGGTTAAAACAAAAGAAGTTGACATCTCTAATGATGACCGGCCAAAAATGTCAAGGATAGGTGATTATTGGAGTGAAGCGTAGACAGCAGAAATAGTTAACCTACTAAAATAATTTCAAGATTTCTTCGCACGGGATTATAAAGACCTCAAAGATTTAGTTCGGGAAATGGGAAAAATGAATATCAACATTAAACCTGATGCAAGACCTGTAAATAAATAGCTCTATAAGCTTGCTCATAAATATAAAGAAATAGTGAAAAAAGAGATTCACAACATGTTAGGAACTGGAATCATCTACCCTATTGACCAATCGGAATGGGAAATCCCAATGGTCAACCAACCAAAGAAGCATGACCCGACAATATTGAGAATCTGTGTATATTTTCGTGAGCTAAACAAAGTCACCCTCACAGATCCATTCCCAACTCCATTTGCAGATGAAATCCTCAATGAAGATGCAGGACACAAATCTTATTCTTTAACAGACGGATTTTTAGGATATAATCAAGTACCGATTGCCAAGGAGGATCAAAAGAAAACAACTTTCGTGTGTGAATTTGGCTCATTCAATTATAAATTCATGCCATTTGGTCTAAAAAATGCACCACCTGTATTCCCAACACGGGGACTTCACTTAGTTAACCTCTCACATAGCACGTGCGATCGTGGGATATTAAAGAATACCCTTAATTTCCAGAGATATTGCTCCAAATTATTTTTGTTGAAACCCCCTCCCAATACTTAAAACCTCCTCCCCACCCCTTTTTATACCTCAATCCTTATAAACCACCCTACCCACCCCCACCTNTTGGTTCATTTTTTAATAATTTTAAAACCCACAATATGAACTAACGTGATAGGATATTGGTCAATAAGTGAAGCCCCTGTGATTCCCAAGAATAATAGTTACAGCATTTCAGGAATACATCTATAAAATAATGGTTGTATACTTCGATGACTAGCCGATTTACTCCATGTTAAAATATCACTACAAATGGCTAAGGCTAATTCTAGAAAGATGCTGGCATATTCAGCTATCACTTAACATAAGGAAATGTATCTGTGTAACCCCCATAGGAATTTTACTAGGACACATTGTATGCAAAGAGGTCATCAAGGTTGATTTCGTAAAAATCAAAATCATTCTCGACTTGAAACCCCCAGTTAACCAAAAACAAGTCAGAGTATTATTGGGGGATACAGGCTACTATAGGAAATTCATTCGTCATTATTCAAACATGGCATGTCCTTTAGAGGAGTTATTAAAATAATATCAGGATTATGAATGGACTGAATAATTTGATGCATCTTTTGACACTTCAAAGAAAAAATTAGTGGAAGCACCTATTCTATGATTCCCAAATTGGTCAGTCAAATTCCATGTGCACATCGACGCATCAGGAATAGAAATCGATGCAATACTGATGCAACCAGGAGATGATGGGATGGACTACCCAATCATATACAGTAGAACAAAATTAAACAAAGAATACGTAATTATTCCACGATCGAAACGGAATCATTAGGAATGGTCTTTGCACTTCAAAAATATAGACACTATCTGCTAGCCAACCCTTTTATATTTTACACTGATCACCAAGCGTTGAAATATCTAGTAAATAAGCCTCTACATCATGGAAGAATCTATCATTAGTTTATGTTATTTTAGGAATTTGAGTTCAAATTTGTAGTTCGACCGGGAAGGATAAATGTCGAACCCGACCACTTGTCGAGAATCGACACAGGGGAGGAGCCAACAAGAGTTCAAGACGATCTAACAGATGCACATCTGTTTAGAATATAAGTTGTACCTGTCAAACTAGAAGATATAGCACAATTATTATAAAATCGACAAACACCCTAAGAAATGAGTACCAAAAAGAAGCAAATTTAGAAATGAAAGATGCACCTTATAGTCTAATTAACAGGTTCCTATATAAACAGAGCTTAGATGAGGTACTTCATCGATGCATTCTAGAGCATGAAAGAGAGACCATAATGCATGAAGCACACTATGGCCCAGCTAGAGGACATTTACAGTCTAACACGACTGCTAAAAATATCCAACATTCGGGACTATAGTGGCCGAGTTTATACAAAGACTGTAAAAAGTTTATCGGTAAATATGATTATTGTCAATAATTAGGTCGACCCCTACCAAGCACTGAGGTGCCCTTAATATCAGTAAATACAAGTTTAACATTCAAAATTTGGGCTATCGACTTTATAGGACCATTCCCAGTACCTGCTAGAAGGTTAGGAGCATGATATATTATAACAGCAGTCGAGTACGTTACTAAATGGGCAGAGGCAGAACCTATCGAAACATGTTCTAGTGAAGTAGCCGCAAAATTTATATACGAAAATATCATTACTAGATTCGGTTGTCCATTGAATTTAATCAGCGACCAGGGATCACACTTTATTAACATATTACAGCTTTAAAAGACCAATCCAAAATCAAACATAGAAGGAGCACAACTTATCATCATTAGTCTAATGGTGCAATTAAAGCATTCAAGAAAACTTTAACAAGAGGCTTAACAAAAAATTTCAATACAGACAAAGATGATTGGGACGAAAAAATTCTTGTTATCCTATGGGCATAACAACATATAAACAATCCATAGACCAGACACCATTTAGAATTGTCTATGGACAGGAAGCAGTCACCCCCCTATATTTTTTACAACAGACACCAGTAATCGTCGGCATATTACATATTAATGTCGAAGAGGCTAATAATTAGTGACTAATGAAACTAGCTAAGCTAGAGGAACATCGATTGATTTCTATGCAACACCAAGAATTCCAAAAGCAACAACAAAAATCATGGCACGACTGAAACACTAAAAATAAAAATTTTTTGGTTGGAGACCTTGCGTTGTTGTATAAAACTCAAGTCAAAGGTAAACCTTAAAAACTACATGCATAGTGGATGGGACCTTATATCATCAAAGAAATCAATTCCAACGGATCAGTCCAACTGAGAACATTACAAGGAAAATTATTTTGAAAACTTGTTAATGGTGCCCAACTAAAGCGATACGAAAACTAAAAAATCTATCCCCCCCAAAAAAACACGGTTTCATAACTGCTGAAAAAATCTATAAAAACCATAAAAACATGAAAACAACAAAACAAACAATTCACCAAAATCAAAATGGCAGGGACTTGGATAAAATATCAGGAAGAAAATATCATAATATCATTCGAAAGAAATGGCCACCGTCAACATAGCCATCGACACGATGAATACCACCCATTCCACCGACAATTTCACAACCATGATGCGAATCGACAAAAAGAAGGCCCAACGGTCAAATCAAATCATCGTGATCACCGACAGAAGGAGTGCCAAAACTAGAGAGCATTAAAAGAAAATTCGCCAAAGAGTCCTTCATAGTTAAATCAACCATTAATATCTTCATCGACCAGATCACCGGCCGCTCCACCTATAAATACCACATCAGATGAATACTTCACATCATTTTACGAAGAACTAGAGAAACAGAGCTACCATACCCCTAACACTAAGATACATGTGCAAGAACCAAAGCACTTTACTGACAAAATGGCACCAAAAAAGACGAGATCCACAACCAGCAAGATGGAAGAGCTAGAAAACGCTACAACCCCATTGATGCAAAGGTTGGAGAACATCAACAAAGAAAAAGTTTAGGAATCATCATGGTCAATATTGTGGGAAGAGATCAAAAAATGGGCATATGAAGACAAGAAAATGACAACAGAAGCTCAAAAAGTAAATTCCAGTACCACCATGAGTTATAAATGCACCACTAATGGAAAGCTTCAGGGGGATGAAGGAAATTATAGAAAAATTCATCGTTAGTCGGTACCAGAATGGGAAATTCTACTTTGACAAACCTATCGAGGTATCTAATGATGTCATCTACAGACTTACAAGACTATCAAACAAGGGTGAACTAGTTCCTGTAGGTTCAAAACCAAGATTAGTCAAAAAACTAACAGGCACTCCAACCGGGAAGAACTCTAAAGGACTGGTAATCAACCAGATTCAGTATATTATGCCTTATATAGTAGCAAAAATTGTTTCTACAGGGCACAGATGTGATTTAAGACTCGACCTGTTGGAATTTGTCAACGACATAGCAGAGACAGGAAAAACTTACTGCTAGGAGCAATACCTAGCTGATCTTGTCAAGAATATATGTATAAAATGTCAGCAGGAAGCTGCAACAATCAGATTCCCATCTCTAATCATATGTTTTGCAATTTACTACATACGACCTTTTGGAGACCCACAATTCCTTGAGATGACAAGATTCCATATGTGGAATTTCAAACCATTTTCAATGGTTGGGAATTCTCAATAACTAGAAGCAGCCAAAGCCTTGTTAGACACCTCGTTCAAAATTTTAAAGATCAAAATTAATAGATGGAGGGTACCCCAGAATATCCAAAGAAGTTTTCCGCCGACAACACATATCCAGTTAGAGTTGGACCACACAGCAATTTGGTTCATGCAAGGAGCTGCAGGAAAGGCCAAGCATCTCGATTATTATCCATCATTCGAGGATATCTTAATAGAGCTATCCTGATAATCTAATACTAGGATAACCATACCAGCAATCGCAAAGAAAGTTAATCAACCGATTGTCGAGCCTTTAACTGACCAAGAGAAAGAGGAATATTATGAAGTACATCTTCATATCAACACTTTTACCCTGGAGGACACCCCAACAAAAGAGGTAAACACTCTTCAATTAGTTATAGCACCGTCGACACAACAACAAGTTGAGCCAACACAACAAGAGGAGGAGGCAGAACAGGTAGATGAGGAAACTCAGTCCGACAACTTACCACCAGAGTATGCTATGACAAAACAGAACATAAGACAACTAGCTTTGGAAATATCTAAAGCCCTAAAGAATAAAATAACTCTGGTTAAAGGGAAAAGGGAAATGCGGACTTATTCTCCCATAGGAATTTGATGATGAGGATGAGTTACACGCCAGAGCTGTTGAAATACTGGAATGCTGCTAACAATAAGATATCGGTTGAAGAGCAGTTCAAAATATCCATTGAAGAAGAGGAAAAACATTCAAGAGCAAAGAAGGTAATAATTTTTACCCCTCCTAGAGTTGAGTCTATTGATTTAACCAATACTCCACCACCTCCATCCTCGACCCAGATAGTCCAAGAAGGAGTACAAGACCCGACATCTGATATGCCAACAATACCATACATGCAATAATTATCTGAAAGACTCCACACAAAGTTTAATAAATATGTCGACCTTCAGGAGTTTATCAACAAGCTTCCCAACCTTTTTCCCTCTGTCCAACAACTAAATATAGAAAAACTAGTTGTTGAGTCAGACCCACCATGACAAATTCTCGCAATTCCATAGCCCTCTGATCACCCACAAAGTTCTATACCAAAACCAGAGATTGCGGGGGTCATCAAATCTACATTCATCAGAAACCCCGACAAAACCATGAAGTTGTGGCATTAGAAAAATCTTCATTTATCCCGAAACCCCATGTCAACCTTCCACCCCCTAATCTAGGCAATGAAGAAGATGAAGAGACAATATCAGAAGAATTTATTGGGAATGACCAACTCGAACCATTAGTGGCATATCAAGAAATGGTCAACTTGATAGAAACTGTCAAACCCAATGAACCTGTCGGCTCACCACTAGTGGTCGAAAGTATTATACCGACAGATTCCATCCCAAGATTTCCATCAACTTCAGATTGACTTCCTTCGCCCATACCACCTTCAGCCACAATTCCATCCTCTTCACCTACACAAACATAAACTATTCACCTCACCGAAACATATTTAGTAAATCTCGATATACCCAGCAGCACTATAGAAACAAAGACTATTCCATCGCCGACAGAAGCAGCTGCAGCACAGAATAGGGAGCAAGAATGGTGACGAAGACAAGGAAAAAAAGAAAAGAAGAAAAGAGAAAAGGAACAACAAAAACAGATGCAGTTAGCCCATCAACGAGTACCATCGTTCGTCCACTTGGATCAGCTAGGGTCAACCACAACAATGGATACACAAAAGATCATAGATGAATATTTGGATGGACTGATGGAATCCCTCAATAAAGAAAACAGACTAAGGAAAGAAAGAAGATAGGTACAAATTGAAAAACTCAAAACATAACAAATAGAATTCCTAACGAAATGCAGGGATTTGGCACAACAAGTCATCCCAGTACCAGAAGGAGACAATACCGAAAAACCATTGGAAAGAGCATATCAACTGTTTGAAAGTGTCGTATCTAGATTTCAGGAACCGTTACAAGCAAAGAAGGATGAACAAGCAGAAGAGATCGTTGTTCTATTGAGAAATTAGCACACATCATTTTCAGAAGCCCATAAAGTATTGAAAGATCATTTTGAAGAATCTATTGTTACAGAGGAATTCCTAAGTAATTGGTACACCCACTACGGCCAAGTGTTTCAACAAGTATGGGATACCCGTGAGATAATAAAATCACTGTACATCCGACAAGGGAACACAGAAGCAACGGAGATATCAATTCCGGATTAGCGTGTACTAGAGATTACAAAACTGGACAAGTTGGAGAAACAGGCACACCAATGGATAATCTAGGCCAACCCCAGTCTAGACAGCCTTGACAAGATTCGACTGCATATGAAGAGACTACTCAACACTGCATAGGAGAGAACCCAATTTTTAGGCCCTAATATGAGCAATATTGTGGACTTGTCAATACAGCAGAAGATGTCGAACATGTCGAGCCTCACAACCTTGACAATCGATATCCAGAAAGTACTCTGCAATTGGGAATAATTTCAGCACCAGTTAGTAGTTACAATAGAATCCATTGTGGATATTTGCGTACAGAAGTGATCGTCAATCAGGCAGCATAGTCCATGACAAAGAAATTTTAGGATCTACTTGAGACATATATTTTGTTACCTCTGATGTCTCTTCAGAACGAAGAAAGATTTTTTTCTAGGGCAAGATGTTGGAGGAGCTAGTCGGTTATCTATCTGGACTTATTATTCGACTAATTGTATATTAGGTTAACCTCATTGGTCATGTCGGTTGAGGTGAACTGACAGGTAGTCACTAATAACTGTTTTGTAAATGTATATATAGGTTGTTGAGCTAGATAAGAACTCGGTTCAGTTTCTTGTATGAACCCACATGTGTATTGAGTAATATAAGTTGTTATTCTATCCACTATTCTTGTTTCTTGTCTCTGTTATGATTATATGATTCTTTATGTGTATTATTGGTAACCTTGCACTCTGATTGATTACAACAGTGACCGATTTTACTCTGATCAAAGGAAATCATGAGCCTCAAGCTTACCAACTTGCCTCATTTTACTATGTCACCATCACAACCAGTTGTAGTATGTTCTTGGTCCTCATCAAAGATATTATTGTCTCATCAGTAGCCTTATCTCTTATCTGTTGAATTTCTCTTGTAGCAGTAGAATTACAATTTCCATATCTTGATACTTACTACCTAATGATTTTCAAACATTAACTTCATCCCACTGTTATGATTGAATAATTATACACTGAAAAATTCAACTTCAAATTGCATTGGAAACAAAAGATCATAGAAGGACATCCATGCACAGTAGACACAAGAATTTTACCCTAGGAAACCCAAACTTGGGAGAAAACCCATCAACTTTTATAGAGAATAAATTGATCAAATTTAGAAGTACATCACCAATCTTGAAGAACCCCTATCATAGATAGTGAACCTCCTTCATGAGGAAACCCTGGCAAGTGTAGCATACCTTTAGATGCAATAAGAAAACCACAAAAAATGATCATTGTTCCTTTGTTAGGCCTTCTTGGAAAGTGTGCACAAGATGAGGAGAGAATATGTGTTGTTATGATGGTGAAAACGAAATGTGTGAGAACTTTATTTATACACTTTAATTCACTTGTACTTTCTCTTCTAGGTCTGAATTGTACTTCTTGTCTTGAATCTTTACTGGGACTTCTTCAATGGTATGAATTGTTATATTGGTTATTTATTCTTCACTAGAAACATTTTCCATGTCGATGACCATCTCCTCACATGCAGGTCTATTCACGCATAGATATCTAATGTTGAATAGACCCACTAAGAAGTCCTGGACAATTCTTGGGTTATATGTCAATTAAACATTAGACTAGAATTGTAAATTCCACGAGGGGATGAAGTCACCTATAAAATAAATAAGTCAAATATCTAACATAAAACAAATCACTCCATCACGGAGCAAGAAGTGTGATAGCACCCAGGGACCAATCTCCCCAGACCATATGACTCAGGATAATGGGAGAAGGATTTCCCCTACCTAATCCATTCGCCTCTATATATATGAATCAAGCTCCGAAGGTTGATGCATCAATCTTCACTGGTCAAATCAGCATGACCAAACTGTGATATTTTTTTCTCGATGTTGCAACCTGGAGAAACATCAACATCATTTACTTCAATACAATACATCATGATAGTAGCAGTGATAGTGATTGTACCTTGGTTACCATTCTCCTCAATAAAGGGTTAACCTCATACTAAGCAGAGATAGTCATCATTTCTCTCTACCTCATTAGTATCCCCTATGCTCAACACCAGATCTTGTATCATATGAGGGGGAGTCATACATTCAGATGGTTATAGAATTCCCATTTTTTATTGGAGACGTCCAAATCCGGTATTACAATTTTCCCTCCTGACACCTTAACATTTATTCAGGTCCACCCACCCCCATGGGTTATTTAAAATCATCATTGGTTTTCCCCCATGGGACGCATTGCCATCATATCGGCACACCAGGTATATATATTAAGTTAGGGATCGAATCCAACTTCAACCCTACCCCAATAATTCATAGATTCATCCCTTTGATCTTCTCTTATTGCAATTTACTTTGATAGAATTTCATGAACATAGCAATGTTTGTCTCATTTGTATAAAATCATTATTTGTGTCACCTATTATTTTATCACATCACCCTCAATCCCCTGTGGGATACCTTTTAATATCAACAGTCACTCGCTTACTATCACAATGACAGAATATCAAAATGAGGGAAAGAAAAGATGATATATTTGGGGTATACAAGTTCCTGCTAACCTCACACATTAGGGGGCATCTATTATCACTTAAATTTTGCACACCTACAACATTTCAACATTCATTACAAAAATACATCATCAACATACAACATGCAGCTCACCAAACGTATTCTTCATTAAAATCAACATGTGATATGAAACAATGAATTAAAAAGTCGAACTTTGTTCCATCCACATGGGTTTGCAAAAGAAACCCACATGACATTGCGCGTGAAAACCTCTAAAACCCATGTGGATGTACCAACTGTAAGTTTTCCTTTGAAATCCAAACTAGGGCTAAATAGTATATTTAATTTTTTATTGGAAACCACACATGAATTTAATTTACTAGTATTGCAGTGGAAATAAAATATAGAGAAACATCCACAACATCACATAAACATAGACATGGTATTTTGGCTATGGAAACCCCTAGATAAAACCCAAGATGGGAAAATTAGTGAAGCAATAAGATATAGAATTTATATTATGAAGATATGGAACTTTTACACCCGATAGATAAATACACCCAACCTGGCAAATAGTGACCTCTGCAAAATCACTGAACAACCTAGTGACAAGGTACAGACACCCTACGCAGTTGTACGGCCCCTCCGTCAGCATTACGTCCCAGATGTATAGAATCCGTACAGTGCTAACATCAGCAGTACAGAATCTATACGGCAGTTATACGGCCTTGCTGTTGTCTGCAGTGTTGCTCCTCTACGTGATATGTACGGTCTCTACTCATCTTGGTACTTTGATGAATATGTCAGGTAGGCGCTCCTCCGTATTTTCTGTAAACCCCTTCGTATGAATTCTCTCTATCTGTATCTCACCTGTATACATGTCCTCTCCACCAAATCTCCTTTTAACTCAAGGCTAAGTGAAAACCCTAACCCTCACTATGGATCAATGGATGTGATCCTCTAGTGAGATCAATGGCCAAGATTAGATTATCCATCACTTAAATATTTCACTTTTCACTTTATAAAAGTGATTCCATTAAGTCAAAATCAAATTATAATAATTAATGTATTTTCCTAAGTCCGAACTTAGGAAAATCACATTAAATACATTTGGATTCCTGTTTAATGTCTTCCTAACATGCAAGGACACATTTAATGTTCGAAGACCTTCTTTGTTGTTACTTTCTAACACTCCCTCTCAACAAGGAAGGGATTCGGTAGCAACCCCAACTTGTTTTTGAACTTCACAAAACTGTGTCTGCAAAGTTCCTTGGTGAAAATGTCAACCCCTTGCTCATATGTCTATATGTACTCCAACATAATGGTTCCTCTTTGCACAGAATCTCCAAGGATGTGGTACCGAATGTTTATGTGTGTACTCCGGTCATTGAACACTGGATTTTCAGATATCCCGATGCCACTATGATTGTCAAAGTGTCACTATTGCAGCCTCTAGCTCACACTTGAACAACCTTGAAAGAAACTTCCTCAGCAACATTCCCTTAAAAGAAACCAAATTGGCTGCCATGTACTCATCCTTTGTTGATCTCAATGCAATTGACTTATGCTTCTTGCAGAACCAAGAAACAACCCCTAATCTAATTCTAAAGCATCAAATTAAAGTGCTCTTCCGATCCTCTACAAATCCTACCTAGTCATCATCTGTGAATCTTGTTAATTGTACACTCCCCCTACACTCATAAACCAACCCATACTCCATTGTACCTCTAATGTATAGAAGTATGCACTTCTCAGTCATCCAATGCACTCTTTAAGGGTCCACCATGAACTGGCTCAAAGAGTTGGCTGCAAAGCTAATGTATGGTCATGTGTTGACTAGATACATGAGTGATACGATAAGCCGGTGATACAAGGTAAGATCAAATCCACCTCACCCTGATACATCAATCTTCCTCCAGTTGCAAACTAGAGGTATGGAAATAGGATTACAATCCACCATCCTGACTCTCTTCAAGATCTCTACTACATGCTTCCCATGTCCAATGAAGAAGCACCTGTCTCTCTGCCAAACCTCCAAGCCTATGAAGTAATGAATCAACCCAAGGTATTTCATCTCAATCTCAACTACAAGGTTGGAATTGCATTCATCAATCAACCTCTCATCTCCTGTAAGAAAGAGATCATCTACATATAAGACCAGTATGAGAGGCACCTCACCTATCAATAAGTACAGGTTGTGGTATGCCTCACTCCATTGATATCCCATCTCTCATAGATAGTTGTCTATCCTCGAGTACCATGCTCGAGGTGCCAACTTGATCCCATAAATAGATCTTTGCAACCTACATATATGTGTCTCCCTATCCTCCACATTAAGCCCCTGTGGTTTATGAATGAATACCTCCTCCTCTATGACTCCGTTGAGGAAGGCAGTCTTGACATCCATTTGATGGACACGCCAACCCATCTCAGTTTCTAATGAGATAATGGTCTGAATAGAAGAATGCCTAGAAACAAGGGTGAAGGTCTTATCATAGTCAATACCCTCCTTCTGTGAAAACCTCTTTTCCACGAACCATTCCTTGTACTTATCCACACTTTTGTTTGCTACATGTTTCACCTTGTAGATCCATCTAGATCCCACCACCTTTTTACATTGTGGCCTTGGAAAAACCTCCCATACCTCATTCCTCATTATTGAGTCATACTCCTCAACCATGGCCTCCTTCCACATGTCATGTTGTATAGCCTCCTCAAAACTAGAAGGTTCGGAGTTGATCAACTCTGTCATCAACTCCATATAGCTAAGTCTCTCTGGTGGTTTGCTCCGCCTCATGGAGCTCTGTGGAGGATTCACCTGCCTGGAATCCTGAATTTTGGACCTGAACCAGTTAGGCCTTGGCCAAGTGTCTACTTGTTGCGGTTGTTGGATATATGTCTCCTCTTGCATCTCATCCTCCAAGTTAATGTCTGAAGGATCCTATCCACCTAACTACTTCCTACTACCAGAACCTATGCTCTATGTGTGTACCTGTACATGTACCTCTGGCTCCTCCAACTTGACCCTCGAGTCTTGTGTTGGTTGCTCTTCTATTGGTAAGTCCATTGATATCTGAAAGGCTCTATCCTCATTAAACTGGACATCCCTTCTCACAATGATCCTCTTGCGAGCAAGAATATAAACTCTGTATGCCTTCGAAGTCTCACTGTAACCAACAAGTAACCCCTTCTCTCCAAAGGGTCCAACTTCTTCCTAGTTCCAGCATGAATGTGACAATAGCAAACACTCCCAAATATGTGCAAGTGGCTCACATTTGTTCTAGTTCCTGTGAATACATCCTCAGGTGTCTTCCTCCCTGAATTTGTGTGGGGACACTTGTTCTGAATGTATACTGCATTCATGTATGCCTCAGCCCAAAGGAATAGTGGTAATCCATTATCAAATAGCATGGCCTTGGTTGTTCCTACCATTGTCTTTTTCTTTCTCTCTACCACTCCATTCTACTACGAGGTATGAGGAACTGTGTGCTCCTTCTTGACCATGTTTGATGATAAATACTCCAAGAAATCATTGGAAGTGTACTCACCCCCATTTTCCATCCTCAATACACGGATCTTCCTCCCTATCTAGTTTTCCATGAGAGTCTTGAACTTCTGAAACTGATCAAATACTTCTGACTTGGAATTTAGGAAATAGATCTAGGTTTTCCTGGAATAGTCGTCAATGAAAGTGATGCAGTAACTGCAACCACTTAAATATTGGACACTCATAGGTCTTCCAACATCTGAATACACTAAGTCCAAGGTCCCCTTAGACTTGTACTCACTTTGTGGGAAAGCTCTCCTGATGTTTCTCCTCAACACACAACCCTTGGTGTGGTTATGCTTCTCCTCATGTACCTAAGGAACTCCAATGACTACATGTCTCAAGTGCCTCAGTTCTCCATGGTGTAAGTGTGACATCCTCCTAGGCCACAAATCACCCTGACTATTGTCGCTACTGACTAGAGCCTTTGTAGGCTCGAAGTGTAGTCTATAAACCTTCTCGCTCATGATCCCAATCACCCGATCCAAAATCCTATCTAACCCCTTGGGCCTGATATACACTCTATGGTCTTGGAAATTCACCTAAAATCCATTGTCCTCCAGAGTGGACATTGATATGAGGTTCTTGTTCAACCCCAGAACATACAATACATCAGCAAAACAGAGGGTTTTTCCATACTCCCTCTGAAATGAAATAGTGCCAACTCCCTATGTGTGATACTATGCATCATCACCCAGCTCTATGTGAAGGTTTAATCCACCCTACTGCGAGTCCTTGAAGAAGCTCTTTTGTCCTATCATATGACAATATGCTCCACTATCCACATACCAAACGTTGCAGCTTGTGGTGCTTACCATGCAAGCAATCAAGCAAAAATATTCATCAAATTTATTGTTGAATTCCTCCACCTCTGCAGATCCTGCCATTTGGGTATTGTTCCTCTTCTTCTTGTCTAGGCATTGGGAGCTAAATTGTCCTTGCTTGTAGCAGATAAAACACTTGACCTTTGACATGTCAAGGTTCTTCTTACCACCCTTGTTTCTCTTTATCTTACCCTTGCTTTTCCCTGGCAGGGCTAGAGGCTCCTCATCCACAATCTATGGGGCACTGTTAGACGAGCCTATTCCTTGACTCATGCAAGTCTCCTCCTGCAAAAATTCATTCCACTATCTCTGCCAATCAGGGAGCTTCTCCCTATCCATGACACCTTTGAAAAAGGTGTCCCATTGCTTAGAAAATCCATTGAGGGATATCTGAAATAGCTCCTCTTCCTCAGTCTTAGAGCCAACAACTCCAAGATCATCTTAGATCTGTGTGAGCCTTGTGAGATAAGGCACCACTCCTTCTCCCTTGGTCATATTGGTACTGAGCATCCTCTCTTACAACACCATCTTCTGATTTTCGTTCTTTCTCTGGTATAGACTTTCCAAACCCTTCCACATCTCTGATGTGGTCTTGTTCCCGGAAAGATGAGGGACTATGTGGTCCTTCACTCCATCCAAGATGATTAACATGGCTCTGGAATCTATCTTCTTCCAAGCTACCAACTCTATTGGATCTATGGACACAACCTTCATGGAGTCAATGTGCTCCTCTGCATCACTGGCATCCAGGATCCTTGTGATCCTTTCTTTCCATGTAGGAAAGTTCTAATCCCCCTGGATTCTATCCTTAACTCTCAACTGCACGGCCATACTAAATTGTACCTTTCAAACCTTAGATCTGAACTCTAGGTTTGTGTCTTCAATAGATATTCCCCTGATTTATCACTGTTGCTGCTAGTATCTCGGATTTATCTCAACTGAGCTCTGATACCATGTAAAATTTCCTTTGAAATCCAAACTAGGGTTAAGCAGTATATTTAATTTGTTAATGGAAACCACACATTAATTTCATTTACTAGTATTGCAGTGGAAATAAAATATTGAGAAACATCCACAATATCACATAAACATATACATAGTATTTTGGGTATGGAAACCCCTAGATAAAACCCAAGATGGGAAAACCGGTGTAGGAGTCATATATAGAATTTATATTATGAAGATATGGAACTTTTATAACTAGCAGATAAATACACCCAACTTGGCGAATAGTAACCTCTGCAAAATCACTAAACAACCCAGCGACAAGGTACACCCACATCACGTTAGCAGTGTGACCCAGTTGTACAGAATACATATGAAAACCGTACGACCCTGTTGTTTTGTACGATGTTGTTCCTCTGCGTGATCTATACGGTCTTTGCTAAGCCTGGTACTCCAGTGAATCTGTCGAGTAGGTGCTCCTCCATATTTTCTGTAAACTCCTCCATCTGACTTCTCTCTATTTGTATCTCACCTATGTATGTGTCATCTCCGCCAAATCTCCGTTTACCTCAATGGCTAAGTGAAAACCCTAACCCTCACTATGGATCAATCGATGTGATCATTCGGTGAGATCAATGGCCAATATTAGATTAGCCATCACTTAAATATTTCATTTTTCACTTTATAAAAGTGATTCCATTAAGTCAAAATCAAATTAGAATAATTAATGTATTTTCCTATGTCCAAGCTTAAGAAAATCACACTAAATACATTTGGCTTCCAGTTTAATGTCTTCCTAGCATACAAGGACACATACAATGCTAGAAGACCTTCCTTGTTGCTACTTTCTAACACCAACACACATACTAATAACTTATGTGGCGCATTCAAAGCTTCTTAATTGCATTTTGGCTATAAGGAATTTGAATAGGCCTCCATCACATGCTTCAGAATTTAATAGCCCTATACTTGTATCTTGAGTCCAGTTCATGAGAGGGAGCATTCTCATGGTGAACTGGTTGTTTGAAGACCTTCATTTGGCCTATAAAAGGGAGTCATGTGTGTGCATTTCATAAGGATAAATTAAGAGTAAGGTTATGCTACAAGAATCAGTTTGAGATGCATTTATTTCATCTTCATTCTTACTATTCATTGGCATTTCGAGCTCGCTTGGCTTCTTCCTCAAGAAGCAAGTTTTTTCCTTCACCGTTCCATGTTAGTTAGTAAGCAAATTGAAAGATATCAAAGGACCTTCCTTAAGGGAGTGTTGAATACCATTTACAAACAACATTCTCCTAGGTGACACCATTGTATTCAAGCTTTTACATTGGATATATATACTATTTGGTTGAAGCTCATTTCCTCTCTTTATTTTTTTGGCATATGGCATTGATACTTCATTTGTTTTACTTTTATTTATTTATTTTTCTTCAGCTTGTTAGTATTGGTCACACTAACCTCCACTTAATATGTTTCCTTAGTTGCAACCTACCAGGAAAGGAAGAGTTTCTCATTATTAAGCCATTTTTCCCACAACAACGAGAAACACAATTTTGGAAGGTAACACAATATGTTAATTGATTAAAGGAAATGCCAAAAGTAGGTGAACGTACACATATAACTAAATAACACAAAATACCAAAGTTGAAGTGATAAATCCATAAGATGAAGAGACGGTTTCAATCATAAAAGTGCAAGTAGAATATGAAGAGACAATTTGTTTGGTAGATAGAATATGCAATAGGAAGATAAGAGACAAGAAAGAAAAGCAAAGTGAGAGTGTCAGAGAGCAAGAGAACTAAACCAAAAATGAGATATCAATTCTTTGTAACATATGGTTGTGTTGTTATGTTAATAGCACTTTGTTTGCCCCATAATTGTGTATCGTATCGTATGGTTTTTTGTATGAATTCATGTTTGGAAAAAGTGTAATTCAACTTTTGTTAATGGATCAACATGTAGTTGTACAAAGACATAATTTTGGGTCATGATTTTGGTAACTTGATGTTTTCTTCATATATGAAACCTTGTTTACATCTTTTGAGCAATTATATATCATATTTTGGTTTATCCTCTAGTGCAAATGAATCTTTTCAATTATTTCAACATTTTTTTGCAACTTGAGCCTTTAGTTTAAGAAGCCTACTAAGGGGGCATATTGTGAAACTAATTTTATTATGCAATTAAACTCAATTGCCTAAGCTATATTGTATATAAACACGAGAATTCATAGTAATGTTTGTCTTATGTCTTTGAACATTATTATTCTAAAAGAAATTTATTCGTTATTATTAGTAACTTAACTTTAAGTTATGGTCCTCTATCCTATCCTCTTGGGTTCTCCACTTTTTATAATGCTTATTGTTTCAAGTATAATCCAAATAGAATATTGGCTTAGCTTGGGTTGGGAAGGTCCCTTAGCCTTAAGATAAGGTTATTTGTCTGGTTGATTAAAGGTTCCACCTCTTTTTATAATGTATATCATTTCAAATATAATCCAAAAATTGAATGGAGGTTAGTTTAACAGGAGAAGGTATGTTGTTGAGAATTGGCCCACCCGACATACATAAACCTATGCCCCTCACAAGGGAGGTAATTATTTCTTGCCCCTTGTAAATCAAGGCCCTGGAAAGCCTATGATGTTTGATATTGCATCATAGTGTTGAGATGTGAAATATTTTAGATTTTGCAAGCTCCATTAAATTTTACTTTTTGAATTGTAAATAGGTAAATATACAAATAAAAATAAAATGTCACTTCTTGAAAATACGTCCAAAATCTCACCGGATTATATAATTTACTATAGCACCAACATAGCCCAACTTAATTTCGGATCAATTAAGCACCAAAAGTGATCAAGAAAAAGAGGCACAAACCTATCGATACTTAAAAGATCGAGGTTTAGATGAATTTATATCAATTTATTATTATGGTTAACTTCTTTTTCCTATTTGGTTTCCGTAAATATAGACTTCAATTTTTTCAATTTAATTAATTAACATGACAAACCTAACACATCTACTCTATTGGACACAATGACACACTAAAAGGGGGGGTGAATCAATATGCCAGCACATTTAACAATTTTCACTTCTTCAAAACTTAAACAGAGATCATTAATTGCAAACTAACAAGTTCATCAACATTAATCAATCATCTCATAAGATCAGCTTTGTAAACTTTATTATATCTAATTTGATAGGGGTTACAACGAAAGACTGCAGTCTTCTTGATTACACTAGCTCCAACTGACTGAGAAGCACCAACTTCTATTCCAAGACCCAGCTTAGTTTTTCTTAGTTCCAACTAAGAAAGTATGTGCAAGACCCAGCTTGCATTTACACGTTGATCTTTGTCCTGACACATCTTACTTGTCACATATCTCTGTCAAATCATCTTTCTCTGTCTTCAACTCAATTCATTAACAACAGATGCTTAACAACATGTCATTCTTTATCAACATGTCCACTGCTAACAAAAACATGTCACTGTGTCATCTATTCTCATCAACTTGTCACAACCATGTCATCAATCAACCATTTGCCCAAGTGATTGTTATAACTTTGTCACAATCAAATCTGCAAGCAAGAATGATCATATCACTATACTTCATTGTATTATCCCATCATCAAGCTTTCTCTGTCAATGTCTTTAACTGTTGTTCGACATCAAACTCCTTTGTTGCACAGGGTTCTTCAAATCATCAAGATATAAGATAGAAAACCTTAAAAAAGGATCGGTCTGCTCTGAATTCTTTATGCCCAAAAATAAAAGATTTAACGGACTACTACGGCTGCCTCAAACATCTCCAAAATTCATTTCTTCTACACCATTATCTCACAGAAATTATACACTCAAATTGAGGAAAAAGAAAAGACTAAAGAGATTTATCCTCTTGTTGGAGTTGCCTCAATGATATCCTCGTGCCTGAAATAAAAAGGATTTTAAAAACATCCTCCTCTAGTGTTGCTTCCACAGACATCAAAAACTCCACCCGAAAATCAGAGCTCCACTCCACTGAATTGCACTCCTTTATATGACTATGGATGCCTCAATTAGCTCACTCGAATACAGAGCTACATCTCCATCGAAATCCACACTCTCCAACAAGAGCGTTGGATCCTATTTATATACATTTTTCATAAATATTTTTATGGAGTCGACTTGTCCCTTTTTGCATTTTTTATTTTCTTTTGAATTATTTGTGGAGTCGACTTGTCATATTTTATTAATCAGTTTTTATTTATCAAGTCAACTGGTATATATGCACATTAATTTTTCTTTCTTGACATTCTCAACAAAATTCCAAACCCATAAGAAAGACCAGGCATCATCAACAAGCTTCCAAATGTGTCTAAGTGCCATCATACCACAAAAGAATTGTACATCATATATGTCATTTAATATTTGATCAAGATGATTTTCATGGACTTCAAGCCCACCATCACCAAGGGTTCCATGGCCCCATCAAACCACAAATGACCACACAATGGGTCATTTGTTCCTTCTTGCCAAACTATCATGTCATTTCCATGTCATCAACCTTTGTCACTCCTTCATGCCATTTTATCAACCTTTATTACTCATTTGTCCATATCGTCAACTTTAATTATTCATTTGTCATTAATGGTTTGTCATCAATGACAACCTTGTTCATCATACTTAAATTGTAAATGCACCTCAGTACTTTCAATGCAAAAAAATAAATTCTAAAAAATAGAAAACATTTTTTCTAAACAAATTTAAGTTAATTGAATACTAAATCTCATTTCTATATCTAACCACATAAATGGAATGTTCTCATGGAGCAAATATCCATAACAGATCCAGCACTATATCAAATCATGTCATTTGTTCTATCTGATGTCAATAACATGCAATGTTTTTTCCCAAATTAACTATTCTAATTTATTTGCACAACACAAAACAATGTTGACATTGTGTTGAAAAGTTACATAGGAAGTGTTTGTCCACTTAGCATTGCCTTGGGGTGGACAATGACACTTTAATTAATGACCCCTAGTCATTTGTGTTTAATGAAGTGTGATGTACTTTATGTTTTTAGAGTAACTTCATTAAAAAGGTAAAAGTCATGGTTTATCCTAAGTTCACATTTAAATTAAAGTTGAATGAGTGATTATTTAAAAGAGGCTCTCATTTTAATAAATGACATGACGTGCACTAAATGTCATTTATTAATTAATTAATGGAGCATTCATTGTGAACCATTCATCTAATCTAATCTTGACGATTAGATTGAAAATGAAGTTGTCATAAACAAAAAGGGACTACGGCAAGGCAAACTCATCTCATTATTCACTTCAGGAATAGAATTTTTGGAGAGAGGAAGAAGAGTAGTGAGGGTTTTGAAGAGATTTCATTACCAACAGGAGAGAGAAATTCAAAAGACAAATTTGGGCACAAAAATCGAGGAGATTTTTGGCACAAATTTTGAGAAGATTGAAGAGGAGATTGGGCACGAATTTCGAGGACTGTACAGGCAGTTTCTGGCACAGATTTTGAGGCACTAATTTCTGCACATAATTCAAGAATCAATACAATGTACGGACTACACAGAAACTGAGATTCCATACAGTGTACGGACTGCACAGTTTTTGAAATCCGTACAGCAATACGATTGCACAATTTTCGAGGTGTACAGACTGACAGGACCATACAGTACAGTATGCACAATTTTTTAGAAAAAAAGTACAATACAGATTGGGCACAGATTTCGAGGTCAAGGTACAAAATTAATTTTTGTCTATACGGCAGAGTATGGGCACATTTGTCGAGATAAAGTTGGCACAGAAATCGAGGAGAAAAACAACATTAAATGTTCATATTTTCGAGAAGAAAATTTGATAAGTATTGTTGTTGATTTTTTGTATTTTACTTGAAGAAATAATAAATCTCTCTCTGAGAAACAGGTTTTTCCTTGGGGGTTTTATCCTAGCCCATTGGTCAAAAATATCAGTGTTATTTTCATGTGTATTTCGTTGAGTTAAATTTTTGAGTTTGAAATTTTTATGTTAAAAGAAAATTTTATGAATTGTTAAATTTCAAAAAAGAATTCCATGTGTTTCAGTTTAGTCAAATTTTGATAAAAATTTGTGCATACAAGGGTTTGGGCATTAAACTATGTAGAGAAGCAAACAAGCTTGAAATCGGGTTGGGGTTCTCAAAAAATTTCATGGTATCCGAGCATAGTTAAAATTTCAGAATTTGAACATTCAGAAAAAACAAGGGTTTGTGGAGAAATATTGCTGAACAGGTTGCTTGAAAGTTACAGGTTGTAGCCATGGTGTTTGGTCTTAGAGTTGAAGACAGGTTGGATGGGGCTACAAATTGTAGCCCATGTAAGGCTAGAATCAGTTTGATACTAGAAGAAAATGATCTATGGGATATAGTTCATAGTACAACTGCTAATCATGTAGTAGTACCTACTGATGCAGTTGATAAGGCTTACTTTCATGAAGAGAGATGTGAAGGCAAGGAGGATTATACTTGATGCCATGAAGGATCATATAATTCATCACATATCAACAAAAACGCATGCTTTTCAGATGTAGACTTCTTTAACAAATCTTTACCAGATTTCAAATGAAAACAGGAAGATGGTGTTGAGAGAGAAGTTGAAGAATGTTCACATGAGCAAAGGGGAAGGCATGGCTTCCTATCTTACCAAGATCACACATGTAAGAGATGAGCTTGCAACCATAGGAGAGGTTATAGAAAATGTTGAGATGGTGCGTACAACCTTAAATAGCATGACTCAGCAGTGGACCGTGTTTGTGCAGACTATCATTGGTAGGAAGAACATGTCCACATGGGATGATCTCACACAGGAGGAGACACGTAGGGGATACTTACAAGGCAGCTCGTCACATCACATAGATGATGAGGAAAAAGTGGCGTTGGCAGCGAAAGGGAAGAAGAAGAAGTTCAAGAAGGGTTCCAAGGATAGAGCCAAACAACGTCATGGGGAGAAGAAGGACATGAGCAAAGTGAAATGCTTTGCTTGCCAGAGGTTTGGACACTATGTTGGACAGTGTCCAAACAAGAAGAAGAAGAAATAGCAAACAGCAACTTCAACAAAGATTGATGAGTTTGCTGTAAGGTTTGAGAGAGAATTTCTCTCTTTGCAGGTGTTAGTGTAGAGAGAGCATCTTCTATCGCTAGCAGGGACATTCAGGGTCACACGGAGCATTCCATGATTGTTGGGCATTCTTTGAGTGCCACCACTAATTCCTCCGCTTGGCACATTGATAATGAAACTTCAAGTCACATGATAGGTGATCGAGACATGTTCACTGATATGTCAGAGACAGAGTTGGAATTGGAGGTTGTATTGGAAGATGACACAGTGGTGAGAGCAGTTGGGCGTGGAACTATCCGTTTTGACAGGGAGTCCATGCAATCTATGTTTCTGAGGGATGTATTGTATCCCTGGGCTAAAGAAGAAGCTTGTTTCAGTTTCCATGATTGAGGACAGATGCTTTTGTGTATATGTCCTTGATTGGAAAGTTCACATCTTTTCCAAAGCAACAGGTCCATCTGATTCTCGTGCGATTGGAGTCAGATGAGGGAAATTGTACAAGCTTTTGTTCCAGCCACATCATGCATTGTCACACACTCAGAGTAGCAGTGAGTTGTGTGAGTTATGGCACAGAAAGATGGCCCACCTTCATCATCCGGCTTTGAGGATGCTGGGAGATATGACGACAGGTATGCCAGAGTTCAACACAGAGTCGAGTGGTGTTTGCAGGGGGTGTGCTTTGGGAAAGTATGACAAGACTGTTTTTCCGAGCACTAATTCCATATCAGAGGGAGTGCTTCAGTTGATACATTCAGATTTGTGTGGTCCCATGTCATCTACCTCTTTGACAGGATATGAGTATTATGTCACATTCATCGATCACTTTTCCAAGAAGACCTAGATCTATTTCCTTAGAAGCAAGAGATCAGAGGAAATCTTTCTTTGGTTCCAAGAGTTCAAAGCTCTTCTGGAGAACCAAACAAAAAAGAAGATCAAAGTGCTTCGGTCAGACAATGGGGGTGAGTATACTTCCCATGCATTCAATGAGTTCTGTAGACAAGAGGGGATCAAGAGGCAGTTGACAATTCCTTACACTCCATAGCAAAATGGAGTGGCTGAAAGGAAGAACCGTTCGATAGTGGGTGCAGCTAAAGTCATGCTGCATTATCAAAGTCTTTATTTATTTCTATGGGTAGAGGCATGTAGTACTGTTGTTTATGTTTTGAACAAGAGTCTACACCGTGCCTTGGGGTGCAAAACTCCTGGGGAGTAGTTCACATGGAAAGTGCCTGAGATAAGTCACTTTCATATTTTTGGTTTCCTTACATACTCACATGTCCCTTCTGAGAAAAGGACAATGTTGGAGGCTACAAGAGAGGGGTATCTTTGTTGGTTATGACGAGACTTTGAAGGCTTTTCGTATATACCTTCCTACACAGAGGAAATTTGTGGTGAGGAGGGAGGTGAAGTTTGAGGAAGCTTTCGAGAGGTCTCTAGATTCTGAGATAGAGTAGCAGCAGAGTACCCCACAGGTGACAGTTCAGAGTTCAGCGAGTCAGAGCACAAGGTCACCGGTTTCATGAGTGACTGGGTCATATGTTACAGGTTCATTGGTTTCAGGGGCTCAGTCTACAAGGACCTCTAGTACAGGGACAATTTCACAGGTTACACCTTCAGGTGATTCGGGTATTATTGGTATAGGTTCAGGTTCACCAAGGCCAGGATCTCAAGTTGTTGGTACTTCTTCAGGGAGACAAGTGTCGGATGAGGATGTAGAGGAGAGTCTGAGACATGATGCTTCCTCCAAGAAGTGAAAGCCAAGTTGGCTTAAGGAACTTATGAAGGAAGCAGATGAGTCTGTTGGACCACCCAAGAGGGAGGTTAGAGAGAGCAAAGCACCTGAGCGATTTTCAGGCTATATGGCACAGGTGACTAGCTTACATGATATTGTTCCTACCACTTATGAGGAGGCTTCTATACACCAAGTTTGGAGAGATGTCATGCTGGAAGAGTACAATTCCATCATGAAGAATGGGGTGTGGGAAGTGGTTTTGAGACCAGAGGGGAAGTCAGTTGTGACTTCCAAGTGGCTTTACAAGATAAAACATGCTGCAGATGGCAGCATCTAGAAGTACAAAGCTCATTTTGTTGCGCGTGGGTTCTCACAGGTAGAGGGAGTTGACTATGATGAGACCTTTGCGCCACTGGCCAGATTTTCTTCGATCAGAGCAGTGATCTCCGTCATGGTAGAGATAGGTTGGAAGATCCATCAAATGGATGTGAAGATCATTTTTCTCAACGGTCTTCTACAGGAGGAGGTGTATCTAGAGCAACCACAGGGCTTTGAGGTGTATGAGAGAGATTCTCATGTATGCAAGCTGAAAAAGGCCTTGTATGACCTGAAGCAAGCCCCTCGGGCTTGGTAATCCATGATCGATTCCTACTTGCTTTCAATTGGGTTTCAAAAGAGTGAGGAAGATCCCAACCTATACTACATTGTGGTTGGTGGTGTTCCACTCATTCTTCTGCTATATGTTGATGACATATTCATTACTAGGGGAGAGCACCTGATTTATGCTTGCAAGAAGGATCTTGCTTCATAGTTCGAGATCACTGACCTTGAGTTGATGCACTATTATTTGGGGATGGAGATTTGGCAGGAGGATGGACATGTTTTCCTAGGGCAAGGAAAATATGTTGCAGATGTTCTGAAGAGGTTTCAGATGGACGATTGCAGGCCCATGTCTACACCCATGATCACCAACTAGACAAAGCTTCATGCTTCTGAGGGAGAGTTCGTTGATCCTACTTTATATCATCAGCTAATTGGTTCGTTGATGTATCTGGTCAACACCAGACTAGATATGAGTTTTGCAGTTAACACTCTCAGACAGTTCATGGTGGAGCCTAGGAGAGTGCATTGGACAGCCGCAAAACACATCTTGAGATATCTTGTTGGTACAGTTGATTATGGCTTGGACTACAGGAGATCTGGTGGAGTGGGATTGGTTGGCTTTACAGATTCATATTGGGCAGGTAGTGTTTCGGACCGGAAGAGTACTACTGGTTGTTGCTTCAACTTGGGCTCGGTAGTTGTGTCATGGTTCAGAAGGAAGCAAAAATCTGTGGCATTGAGTTTTGCTAAGGCTGAGTATATGGAATTCAGTCAGGCTAGTTGTGAGGCTTTGTGGCTTCGCAAGCTGATGGTAGACTTGTTTGGTTAGGACTGAGTCGTACAGTTATACATTGTGATAATCAGAGTTGCATCAAGCTCTCTCAGAATCCAGTATTTCATGACAGGTCGAAGCATATAGAGATCAGATATCACTTTATCGGAGACTATGTTCAGAGAGTGGTTGTACAGTTGCAGTATGTTTCTACAAACGAACAAGTCGCTGACATTCTCACGAAGGCTTTGGGTAGAGGGAAGCATGTCTACTTCAAAGATAAGTTGGGAGTGGTGAAAAACACATTCCTCGGTTGGAGTGAGCGTTGAAAAGTTACCTAAGAATAGTTTGTCCACCTAGCATTGCCTTGGGGTGGACAATGACACTTTAATTAATGACCCCTAATCATTTGTATTTAATGAAGTGTGACATACTTTATGTTTTTAAAGTGACTTCATTAAAAAGGTAAAAGTCATGGTTTATCCTAAGTTCACATTTAAATTAAAGTTGAGTGAGTGATTATTTAAAAGTGGTTGCTCTCACTTTATTAAATGACATGAGGTGCACTAAATGTGATTTATTAAGTAATTAATGGCGCATTTATTGTGAACCATTCATCTAATCTAATCTTCACCATTAGATTGAAAATGAAGTTGCCATGAACAAAAAGGGACTAGGGCAAAGCAAACTCATCTTATGATTCACTTCAAGAAGAAATTTTTTGGAGACAGGAAGAAGAGGAGCAACGAGGGTTTTGATGAGATTTCATTACCATCAGGAGGGAGAAATTCAAAGACAAATTTGGGCACACAAATCAATGAGAGTTTTGGCACAAATTTCGGAAAGATTGAAGAGCAGATTAGGCACGAATTTCAAGTACCGTACAGGCAATTTTTGGCACAGATTTCGAGGCATTAATTTCTGCACATAATTCAAGAATCCATAGTGTACAGACTGCACAGAAACTGAGATTCCGTACAGTGTACAGACTGCACAGTTTTTGAAATCCATACAGCAGTACGGTTGCACAGTTTTCAAGGTGTACATACTGACAAGACCGTATAGTATAGCCTACACAAATTTCAAGAAAATATGTACAGTACAGATTGAGCATAGATTTCGAGGTGAAGGTACATAATTAATTTATGTCTGTACAACAAAATTTGGGCACATTTTTCGAGGTGAAGTCGGCACAAAAAACGATGAGAAAAACAACATTAAATGTTCATATTTTCAAGAGAAGAAAATTCGATGAGTATTGTTGTTGATTTTATGTATTTTCCCTGAAGAAATAATAAATCTCTCATAAACAGGTCTTCACTTGGGGGTTTTATCCTGGACCATTGGTCAAAAATATCAGTGTTATTTTCATGTGTATTTGCCTGATATAAATTTCTGAGTCTGAAATTTTTATCTTAAAAGAAAATTTTCTGAATTGTTAAATTTCGAAAAAGAATTCCATGTGTTTCAATTTAGTCAAATTTTGATAGAAATTTGTGCATACAAGGGTTTGGGCATTAAACTATGCAGAGAAGCAAACAAGCTTGAAACCAGGTTGAGGTTCTCAAAAACTTTCACATTGAAGATAAATTTGCGAGGAAGTATGCCTCTCTTTTCTACCTAGGTTCTAATTACAAAGTTCATGATTAGCCAAGGATGAACTATCCATTCTCATATCATGTTGATGTTGATGTAATAATGTTGATATCATTCATGTATATTTATAAGTATTTTCATGTCACGTTGATGTTGTTTGATTTGTTTGTATATTCGAGGGCTATTGATTTGTTTGAATGTGACCGATCAAGCATATGCACTTATTCACACTAAAAACATTGATCAAAGTATTCCAAAAATACATTAAAATATTGTAACTATATAAGCACAAAACATAACTCTCTGAACAATGGATGCAGCAATTTCAGCGTTCTATCAATGTGAGAAAGCCAATGGGGATGCGAACCATAGATTTTCTATTTCTGACCATTCACCGTGCTTAAAATTAATCTTCAAGCACGAGGTATAGCATACTCAACTTATTATAACTTTCTGTTACCAAACATAACTAGACAGGTTTTCACTGTCAGTGAGTATAGTATGTTCCCATCATTGTTGCCGATTATCTCAACAAAGGCTGTTGTGGACAAAAGAAATGTTACCCACTTGGAAAGCAACTTTGCCATAAACAATATTATTATAGTTCAGGAGAGTTTCCTCCAGTGGAATTGAATATAAGATTTAGCCAAAATTGAGCTCCATTTTAAGATGATAGACAAAAGACAATCAAATAGATCTTGTGCTCCTTTAACACGTGCAATATGTTGCAATTATTCTGCAGATTGAGAAGGTGAAGATGACTCCAAATTAGAAGTATCCATTGCAGCTTTATAAGCACGCAGCCTTTCCTTGAATCTCTTGCTTTCTTCGAAATTGGCCTTTCTTTTTATTGCTTTCTATAAAGCCAAAAACATCAATATAACAATTATGTGAATGTCTAATTGGAAAAGAAACAAGGAAAAATAAACTGCTTAGGCTCAGCTCTAAAAGAAAAAGAAAAAAAAGTGTGAAAACAACAGCTCACTTCCTGACGAAAGCACTTATCAAGCTTCAGCTTGAGGTCAGTGCATTCACCCCAAAATTTTGCAATGGGATGCTCCTGATGACATTTCTGGAAAAGTTCTATTATCTGCCAAAAACACAACCGAGAGTTAAGGAAGCTTCTGCATGAACATAAGATAAATAATTTCCAGTTCCACATCAGATTTCTGAGTCTTCAAACTCAGATATCAACTTCATTTGGCAAGATGCTCACAGGCCTCTTACACGTTCTCTTTTCTTATTCCAAAACAGAATCAAGAGTTCCAATCTAAATAGCTCTCTAGCCCTATGAAGAATCACAACCTAAAAGAGATACAAATTACAACTTATTGGCAGCACTTAGAAAATGACTTTAAAAACTGACATCCATTGGCAGATTCTTTTGAGGCTACAATTCATGATTGTCTTATAAATTATGATTAACAGGCAACAACAAAATAACTTTCCACTTGTTTCATTGCCTGCCACTTCACAGAACCAAGTACTTGCATCATTTGTCTCATGTTCATATAGAGATACGTGCTTACATGTGCACATATTTTCTATTAGGTAAAGTATTGATCTATATGCAGCTGTTCTCTTAGATGCAGGATTGGTTAACTATGATCTGATTGTTAATTATAATTGCATTTGATGAGGCATAAGGAAGCATAGTGAAATGATTGTGTTTTGAAATTATTGTCTTTTGATCAGGTTCGGGATAAGTAGGCCACACTAGTGGAATGGTTGTCTTTTGATCTGTTTAAGCCTCTGCCAGAGAGAAGGACATAAATTGGCAGGAAAGAGATACCCGTGGGGAACTTTAGCAGGTCTCAACTAAGGTGAGTATTTGTTGACCAGAATATTACAAAAAGGTGCTGGAAGCAGCTATGAAAGACGTCGTTATCATTTCATTTGATCATGCTTCCAATCTTAAGCATGAGGAGAGCACTAAATGTGCAATGGGCAAAGAGTTATCAGTTTCACAGAGCAGTGACTTCATTTATTACAGCAGCCCCAATTATTGACATGTATGAGCAATCTAGTTTTGCAGAATCAAGTGCAGATGTATAGCATCCTGCTCCAAGGCTGAAGCAGCTCTCTTCTATGACCAAAGTAACCTGAAAGGGATGATAGGGAATAGAACCGTTACAGGATACAAGAAAGGACATCAAGGAGACCATTCAAGGCATATTTATGAAGATCAGGGATTAGTGTTGCACAAATATCATATAGAACTTAAAATTGAAATTTGAAAATTTTATTAATGTCCATGAATGACTAAAAATCTGTCAACAGGACTCCAGAGTACAACATGCAATAACAACTACAAAGGAAGTACCTAACACATCTCCCAGCAAAGAGAACACTAAAAAAGAAGTTAATTCTAAATCTAAATCTGAAGAAGTAACAGTAAAGCATAGTAGACAAGACCCCCACAAAAAAAAGGGGAGCTAAAAGTTCTCATCATCTGCAGCTGTCATAGAAATGTCAAACCATCATAACCAACTTAGGGTGCTATCTAATAATGCAGTGATGGATGATTAGCTCAAGAGAGTGGTAATTGTATGTTTTGTAGCCTAACTCAAGTTCCGATAAATATATGTTAGTTGCAGTGTCGATATATTGGCCATTTAATATTTATTAATCTCTCAGATACCTGTGTCCATGCACCCATATACGATCATATCATCATACATGGTATAAAAGCAGGGATGACCTCTGCCCACGAGTATGGTACCCTGATAGAAGCATGTGTGGTGCCACAAGAAGACAGCAAGTGTAAAAATAAAAGATAAAAGGCAACGTAGTTTTTTTTTTTTTTTGAAGGGAAATTTTAAATCAAGGCAAGTATGTTTAGTTTTTTAAGAGGCACTGTTTAAATATTAAGTTAAAACTGCACTGTTTCAGGAGAACGAAAGCATATAGGCATGCAAAGACTGCAAACTAACAAAAACATTTCGAGAATGACATAATACACTTAAAAGCATGATGCACCCCTAAAATTGCTCCTTTCCCGGTTACTTTACACTATCTTGGCATCACGTTTCACCACAATTTAATATATTAAAGAGTCTATTTTACTTTAATTTAATAACTAAAATCAATCAAAGTAAAATATGCCTAATTCATTATTTCTAATGTTTTAAATATGATTTTTACGATGCCAATTTGGTCCTCACACCAGCAAGTATTGTATTTAGAAGAGTATCAGACATGTGACCTAAGGCTTGTGGTCATCTACATTCTTTTTGCAAAAATAAGACGTAATCCTATATTTGTTTTTGGCATCCAACACTTGTTTCAATACCTAGTTTGGTTTCTATCATCATTGGGTTTTTTCATGTGAATCGTCATTTAAACAGCCTAGGAATTCATTCAAAATATATAATTTAATACGACCGCTAACATAAGAAAATTAAGTTCATAATTAAGAAATTGTGGCATTTACACTCGTCACCACAACATCATTTCTTCACTCTCATTGTCGAATCCACTTGATAGTATTTGATGTTTAGTATCTTGGAAATGATTACATGACACCCATATACATAAAATAAATTGAAACTATCCAAATACATTTTAAAACAAAATGAAATACATACATATGGAGTTTCTAATATAAAAATCGTCAAATAAATTATAAACATGATTTCTTAACAAGCATTTCATATATGTTACAATTGTGGTGGAATAAAATGTATTTACATTATAGTTGTTATGTACAGGACCGAATCCAGATGGTGCAACCTAAGGAAGACACTAAATCATATGTGCGTTGGCAATCAAACCCAGAATTCTGCATTTCCGGCACCTGTTCCAGCACTCAATCCGGCACTGCCGTCATTAATCCAGGAACCTGATTTCGGGCTTCATTTCTGAGCAACATATGACGAATTTGGTGAAACTGTTTGAAACCCACTTCATAAACGGCCCCATTTACCCCTAACCGTGGGCAATTTTCAGAATTTTTGAACGGATTTGGAGAAATCTTTTCCATAAAAGACGTGATTTTGCAAGATTTTGTCTGTTTCTGTTTCTGGGTATTCGTTGCATCTGTTATGGGATTCGATCCCATCCTTCCACGTCATCTACAGAGATCATACCTTCTATATAAGACTTCTGGTATATGTAAAAGGGGTGGTAGGGAGGAATTAGGATAGAATAGGCATTGTATCTGTGTTTCATTCAAATAAACTATTGATGTGCAGAGAAATGATGTGTATGGAGCTTGAACCAGATTGCTAATGAAATATTCAGATTTCAGTTCTATATCTTCATCTAATGCTGCAATTATTATCCATTTGAAATTGGAAAGAGCCCTCCAGGCTCCGACTCAATTGGTAACTATGTGATCTACATTTCCAGAATTCCGATTATGTTTCCAATACTAGCATTTGATAATTGAATGGCACTCTATCTTGTTTTGAGAAATTTATTTGCATTAGTACATTAGCATTCAAAGTTTCAGATTGTGAATTAATTAATGGAATGATTGTTATCAGTTAGATCTGTGCACAGAGCCTGTTAGGTTTCATAGAAGTCTATTTTCATTTTGCAGAACGTAAATTAGTTTTATAGGGATTGTCTTAGCTTGAACATAATTCTTGTGTTTTCCAGAATTGCGTTAGGGTTACCGTTATACTGAATTTGTTGAGATTTTGTAGAGTTCATTTGACATTGCAGAAGCGTATATCTTAGGCTAAATAGAATTTGAACATAGATCAATTCAATGTTAGTTATGTTTAGAATAAATGGGTACGATCTGATTAGAAATAGGAATTTCTTGAATCATAGGAAGATTTAGATTTATCTGAAGGTTTAATTGTTGAATTAATTTGTAGACAGAACGATTGGACGGAAGAATAGTGATTGTTTAATGGTTAGATTAAAAATTAAATTGAATGTTTTAGATGTTCATGAATTTCGTAGGAATGGAAATGGATCAACATATGAAATGATTAAGAATACCTTGTACAAATCAGAATTAATCTAAAACAGTTCAAATAAATGAAAACAAATGAAAGAAACAGAAACGAAAGGAACTTGTTTTTAATTGAATAAAGTCGCAATACAGGGTACAGTAACTCGATCTGAGATAAATCATTGGAATGAACAAACCTAGAATAAATTCTTAGTGAATAAGATATAGAAACACTAACAGGTAATTTAAAATTCATTTTATAGATCTTTTACTTTTGTAGATCGTAGATTAAATTGCTCTCTTCTTTTTAATTAGATTTGGACTTTGAAAATATAGATTTAGAAAGTAGTTTAAATCTAGTGTTTAGTACTAGTTTCATACTTGAACTCTGTATTTGGTACCAATTTTTGTTTCTGCTCTGTTTTGTACTAATTTTTGCACTCCTTTTATACCAGCAACTGTTTCGAGCAAATTTAGATTCCATTTTTAAAATTGTCGTGGTTTAAATATTCTTTCTTGTTAAGCTTGGCTTGTCGCTTGCACTCAATACACTTTATTGCTTGGTTAAGTTAAATTTTGTTCAGTTTAAATAGCTTTTCCTTTTCAAGCTAGGATTCATGTTTAATTGCTTTGTGTATTTGCCGGCATTAAATTAGGCTAGAATAGGATTCAATCCCACACATACTGTGCTTGTATCTCTAAGTCTACGGATCCCGGTCGATAATTCAATGTCGAATTAATTAGCATATAATTTTACCGACAAAGCACCAAAAACAATTTCAAAGTAGCAACTTTCAAATTTTCGAGTAGTGTGCAAAAACAAGAAAGAAAAAAGCTTATGAGAAATTCATCAGTCAAAATTGATAGATGAAACCCTATTTGCAAGAAGACTGGAAAGAACATATAATGGCAAGCCAGAAGATCCCATCAGAAATTGTGGCTGTGGAAAAACTAAAATATGCCCTCACCAAAAGTCGAAGAACCTGCACATGATGGCACCTTATTTACAAGATGGAAATGTGCTTTGAAGATGGTAGCATTGAGAGAAATGCCCTTCAAAAGAAGAAAAAATACATAATACCATACAGCAGAATGTGAGATGCCAAAGGTTCTGAGTCAGACTGATATGCTAAGATGACCGGCACAGCCAGAAAAAGACACAAATTTCATTAAAGACAGCACTAGAAAGTTTGACTACCAGCATGGACAAGCGATAGAGACAGGGAAAACAATCAGATGCAATTGAGGGAAAAAGTCAGACATTTTAGGATTTAACAATTGACTGCCACCTGAGAATGCTTGTTCAGGCACGCTTTCAGATACCCAGACTGAAAACGAGGGCTCAGACTCGTATGTTGGATGCAGATTCGTGGTCAGAAGGAACTGAAGTAGACATTGTTGCAGACAAATTTTAAGCAAGAAATCATGGCAGATGCCTGCATACAGGATGCCAGAGTTGGGGCATGGAAGCATACACAAACAAGCAGAACCATGACATGAAACAGCATGTTAGGGAACAAAATCTGTAAGATGCCCACAGATATATAACCAGTAGACATAGCATATATACACTTATGGCAGAAAACACCCAGCAGAGGATGCTATGGACGCATTGCAGAACTGTGGGAAGACTTGGAAGAAAAAAACAAGATAACCAGCATAACAGATGCAGCCTGGCAGCAGTGTAGATATTACCCAGTTGTAGATGTGGCATCAGAAGGTGCAGGGAAAGGTATTTTTTATTTCTTTAGCATTCAAGAAACAGAGGTATATAGCAAATAAACAACAGTGGCATGCTGAAAATTGGTCACAATTATTAAAGGAAAACAAAGTATTTACCCCAGAAACGATAACTTGGAACAAAAAATTCCCCCAGCTAACCTATTAGACATTTCTAGTTGACCCTGTGTAAATTTTCCTTTAAAGCACAACTAGGGCTAAAACAGTATATTTATGTGTTGCATGGGTACCTGTACCGGGGGGTCGGGTACACGAACCAGTACCGGGTACTTGGGTACTTCAATGGTACGTCCCCAGCCGTACCCAGCCGTACCCAAATCCAATCTGACGTACCGGTACTTCATGTATGAAAATAGGGTACTTGCATGGATTTTGGTACGCAGTACCACGTGATTGGGTACGCAACCGATACAACTATTGGACAATTTATCTTAGCTCGTTGTTCGGGATGAGTCAATTTGAAAAGTTTGAAGTTTAAAATTTTAAAAACTAAATAATAAAACACTAAAACACATGTTATGCGAGCCCTTGCCCCTTACCTAAACCAGCGCCACACTGCATTTCTCACGGCTAGTGCACTGTGCTCACTACT
>LPNX010515534.1:655417-727425 GCA_001517045.1 Pseudotsuga menziesii
CACATATATATATATGTCTACAGTACCCTCGACGTACCGAAGTACCCTGTTTCAAAAAGTGGCGTTCCCGTCCCCATCCCCGTACCCACGTTTTCTGGCAACTTAGGTATATTTAAATTTAACTGAAATAACCACACATAAACTTCTTTACAGTATGCAGCAAAAATATAAAACTGAGAATCATTTACAACATCAATCACATCAATAGAAACGACACAATCTTTTTGGGTAGAAACCCCTGGACAAAACCCAAGATGAAAAAACCAGTGCAACAATATGAGAGGATATTTTTATTAAGAAAATACAGAGCTTTTGCAATATCAAAAAATCGATTTATGCCCAGATGGCAAAACCGAAACACCCAAAAATCACTGAGAAAAACCTGTGAGATGGCACAATTCCCAAGGCAGCTTGTCGCAGTACGGCCTGCTGTTGTACCTCCGCCAAAGTCTCCTATCTCTCTCCTCTGCAATTTAGGTCTACCTTCCTGAGTTAGTGCTCCTCCATCTTCTTCGCCAAAATTCTCTCTCTCACTTCTTCCTCTGTCTCTGTCAGAATGCAACTGTGTGTGTCCTCTCCACCAATTGACCTTTCTTTTATAACTTTACGTAAAGCGAAAACCCTAATTTCACTTTCACTTAAGGTCAATAAATAATTATATCACTTTAGTTATTTTCCAAAGTAAACTTAGGAAAAATAATTAAATACAATTGGCTTCCTAATTTAAGTCTTGTGCATGCAAGGACACATGCATGCAGGAAGACCTTCCTTGTTGCTGCTAGTTTAACACTCCCTCTCAACGAGGAAGGGATTCAATAGCAACCCCAATTTATCTCTGAACTTCACAAAACTGTGTCTGCAAAGTGCCTTGGTGAAAATGTCCACCATCTACTCATCTATGTGTATGTACTCCAACCGGATGGTTCCACTCTAAACACAATCTCTCAAGAAGTGGTACCTGATGTCTATGTGTTTGCTCTAATCATGGAATACTGGATTCTTAGATAGCCCGATGCCACTTCGATTGTCACAGTGAACTACTGTAGCCTCTAGCTCACACTCGAACAACCCTGAAAGTAACTTCCTCAGCCACATACCCTCACAAGCAGCCATGTTGGCTACCATGTACTCAGCCTTTGCCGAGCTCAATGCAACTGACTTCTGCTTCCTGCTGAACCAAGAGACAACCCCTAATCCAATGCTAAAACAGCAACCTGAAGTACTCTTCATGTTCTCTACACATCCTACCGAGTCAGCATCCGTGAATCCTGCTAACTGTACAATCCTCCTGCGCTCAGAAACCAATCCATACTCCACTGTACCTCTGACGTAGCAAAGTATGTGCTTCGCAGCCGTCTAATGCACTCTCTGAGGGTCCACCATGAACTAACTCAAAGAGTTGACTACAAAGCTGATCTTTGGTCGTGTGTTACCAAATACATAAGCGATCCGATAAGCTGACGATACAAGGTAGGATCAGATTTGCCCAACCCTGATGCATAAATCTTCCTCCAGTTGGAAACTAGAGGTATGGCCATAGGCTTGTATTCCTCCATCCTGAATCTCTTCAAGAGCTCTACTGCATACTTCCCCTGTCCAATGAAAAAGCATCCATCTCTCTGCCCAAACCTCAAAGCCCAAAAAGTAATGCATCAGACCAAGGCCTTTCATCTCAAACTCCACTGCAAGGTTGGACTTGCAGTCTCCAATCAGCCTCTCATCTCCTGTAAGAAAGAGATCATCCACATATAGGACCAGTATTACAGACACCTCACCTGTCAAGAAGTACAGGTTGTGGTCAGCCTCACTCCGCTGAAATCCCATCTCCCGTAGATAGTTGTCTATCCTCGAGTACCATGCTCGAGGTGCCAGCTTGAGCCCATAAAGAGCTCTATGCAGTCTGCATACATGTGTCTCCCTGTTCTCCACATCAAACCCCTCTGGCTGCTCAATATACACCTCCTCCTCTATCACTCCGTTGAGGAAGGCAGTCTTGACGTTCATTTGATGGACTCACCAACCCATCTCAGCTGCTAGTGAGATAATGGTCTGAATGGAAGAATACCTGGCAACAAGGGAAAAGGTCTCCTCATAGTCAATACCGTCCTTCTGTAAAAACCCCTTTGCGACGAAACATGCCTTGTACTTCTCCACCCTTCCATCTGTTGCATGCTTCACCTTGTAGATCCATCTGGATCCCACCACCTTTTTCCCTTGTGGCCTCGGCACAACCTCCCATACCTGTTTTTCATAATTGAGTCATACTCCTCAACCATAGCTTCCTACCACACATCATGTTATGCAGCCTCCTCAAAGATGGAAGGTTCAGAATTAATCAACTTTGTCATCAGTGCCACATAACTGAGTCTCACTGGTGGTTTGCTCTGTCTCATGGAGCCCTGTGGAGGATCCACCTGCCTGGAATTCTGAAATGTGGACCTAAACCACTTAGGCCCTAGCCTAGTGTCAACCTGTTGCAACTGTTGAATATCCGTCTCCTGCTGTAGCTCATCCTCCAAGTCAATGACTGAAGGATCCTGTCCACCTGACTCCCTCTGACTACCAGACCATGTGCCCTGTGTATGTACCTGTACCTGTACATTTGGCTCCTCCAACTTGACCCCCGTGTTCTGTGTTGGCTGTTGCTCTCGTGGTAAGTCCATAGCTCTCCGCAAGGCCCTGCCCTCATCGAAATGGACATCCTTGCTCACAATGATCCTCTTGCAAGCAGGAATGTAAACTCTATATGCCTTCGAAGTCTTGCTATAACCAACAAGTAACCCCTTCTCTCCAGAAGGGTCCAGCTTCTTCCTAGTGTCAGCATGAACATGACAATAGCAGACATTGCCAAATATGTGAATGTGACTCACATCTGGCCTAGTGCCTGTGAAGACCTCCTCGGGTGTCTTCCTCCCCAAAGTTGTGTGGGGACTTCCTCCCCAAAGTTGTGTGGGGACACCTGTTATGAATGTAAACTGCAGTCATGTATGACTCGACCAAAAGGAATAGTGGTAATCCTTGATCAAATAGCTTGGCCTTGGCTGCTCCTACCATAGACCTGTTCTTCCGCTCTGCAACTTCATTCTGTTGTGGGGTATGGGGCACAATGTGCTCCTTCTTGATCCCCTCTGTCGAACAATACTCCATGAACTCATTGGAAGTGTACTCACCCCCGTTGTCTGTCCTCAACACCCGAATTTTCTTTCCCGTTTGGTTCTCCACGAGAGTTTTGAACTCTCAGAACCTCTCAAAGACCTCTAACTTGCCCTTCAGGAAATAGATATGGGTTTTCCTGGAATAGTCATCAATGAAGGTTACGCGATAACTGTAACCACTGAAAGAATGGACACTCAAAGGTCTGCATCCATCTAAATGCAGGGTTTCCAAGGTCTCCTTAGACTTGTGCTCACTCTGTCTGAAAGGGTTTCTAGTGTTCTTCCCCAAAGCACAACCCTTGCAGTGGTTATGCAGTTATGCTTCTCCTCCTATACCTAAGGAACTCCAATGACAGCCTGTCTCAAGTGCCTCAGTGCTCCATGGTGTAAGTGTGTCATCCTCCTATGCCACAACTCACCCTCACTGTTGTTGTTGCTGACTAGATCCTTTGCAGGCTCAAAGTGTAGTCTATACACTTTCCCGCTCCTGATGCCAATCACCCTATCCAAGGTCCTAACCAACCCCTTGAGCCTGATATACACTCTATGGTCTCAAAACTTCATCTGATATCCCTTGTCCTCCAAAGTGGAGACTGATATGAGGTTCTTGGTCAATCCTGGAACATATAACACATCAGCAAAACTGAGGGGTTCGCCAGACTCCCTCTGAAATGAAACAGTGCCAACTCCCTACGCCTGATACCGTGCATCATCACCCAGCTCAACGTGGATCCTTGTTCCACCCTCCTGCAAGTCTCTGAAGAATCTCTTTTGTCCAAGCATGTGACTAGATGCCCCACTGTCGATGTACCATATGTTGCTCCCTGTGGTGCTTTCCATGCAAGCTATCAAGCAAAACTCTTCATCGAAGTTCCTGCTAAACTCCTCCACCTCTGCAAATCCAACCATATGAGTGTTACTCTTCTTCTTCCTGTCTAGGAACTGGGTGGGAGGCAAAGTGTCCCTACTTATGGAAGATAAAACATTTGACCTTTGATACGTCAAGGTTCTTCTTACCATCCTTCTTCCTCTTTACCTTAACCTTGCTCTTCCCTGTAAGGGTTGGAGCCTCTTCATCCACAATCTATGGGGCACTGCTAGATGAGCCTGGTCCTTGACCCATGCGGTTCTCTTCCTACACAAAGTCATACCACAATCTCTGCCAATCAGGGAGTTTCTCCCTAACCACCACACCTTTGACAAAGGTGTCCCTTGGCTTAGAGAAGCCATTAAGGGCTAACCGAGCTAGTTCCTCGTCCACGGTCTTGGAGCCAACAGCTCCAAGCTCATCCCTAATCTGTGTGAGCCTCGTGAGATAAAGCACCACTCCTTCTCCCTTGGCTATCTTCGTAGTGTGCATCCTTTCTTGCAACACCATCTTCTGGTTCTCGTTCTTGCTTTGGTATAGACTCTCCAAAGTCCTCCACGTCTTTGTTGCGGTCTTCTTCCTGGAAAGGTGAGGGACTATATGGTCCTTCACTCCATCCATGATAATCAACATGGCTCTAGAATCAATCTTCTTCCAAGCTATCAGATCTGCCAGATCTGTGGGTCCAACTTTTGTGGAGTCGATGTGCTCCTCTACATCACTAACATCCAGGATCCTTGTGATCCTTTCTTTCCATGTAGGAAAGTTTTGAGCCCCCTGGAGTTTATCCTCAACTCTCAACTATACGGCCATACTGAAGTGTACCTGTCAAACCCTAGATCTCCAATCGAGATTTGTGTCTTCAATAGATCTCCCCCTGATCTATCACTGCTGCTGCAAATCTCTCAGCTTTAGCTCACCAAAGCTCTGATACCATGTAATTTTTCCTTTAAAGAACAACTAGGGGTAAAACAGTATATTTAAATTTAACAGAAATATCCACACATGAACTTCTTTACAGTATGAAGCGGAATATAAAACTGAGAACCATTTACAACATCAATCACATCAATAGAAACGACACAATCTTTTTGGGTAGAAACCCCCGGACAAAACCCAAGATGGAAAAATCGGTGCAACAGTATGAGAGGATATTTTTATTAAGAAAATATAGAGCTTTTACAATATCAGAAAATCAATTTATGCCCTAGATGGAAAAATCGAAACACCCAAAAATCACTGAGAAAAACCTATGAGATGGCACAAATTCCCAAGGCAGCTTGCTGCTGTACGGCCTGATGTTGTACGGTGTACCTCCGCCAAAGTCTCTTGTCTCTCTCCTCTGCAATTTAGGACTGCCTTCCTGACTTAGTGCTAGTGTTACAAAAATCATCGATTTCTCGGCAACATCGCGATATATCGTGATTTCTCTTGGCTGACGATAATATCATCAAACATCGCCCGATATTTTCAGCAATGTTCACAGCGAAAAATCAAGATTTTTACTTAAAATCGTGAGTCGATCTTTTCACAGTGGGGTGAATAAAAGTTAAAACATGCATTTTTTTTGTTTCATCTGTTTGGTTGGCGACAGGAGCTAGGGTATTGTCGCTTGCGAGTGTGTTGGGGTGTCCAGCGTTGCTAGTCTGCGACGGTGCGAGCAAGGGAGAGCTGGGGTGTCTGGTGTTGCGAGTTTGCAGACTGCGACGGTGCGAGCATGGGAGAGCAGGGAGCAAGGTTATCAGTGATCACGCAGCATGCAAACGCCTGGAGGCGGTCTGCTAGTGCTGACTCTGCTGAGTCTTTGACGACAACCTTCAAAGGGAGATTCGTGGAGGAGAAGTCGGTCCATGGATTCAAACGGTATGTGCCTTCAACCTTGGCCCTATGTAGAATTTTTAAAATGCTTTAAAACTTTAAAATTGAAATTTTTAAAGTTTAAAAATTAAAACTGTTTACAATTTTAAATTTTTAAAATGGTTTAGAATATAAATTTTTGAAGTTTAAAACTTTAGATTACTAAAGATTACTTTAGAGCCCTAGGATTAGTAACTACTTTGAGTTTGTAGTTTGCAATCCTTGTTGTATGATAGTGATTTGTTTAAAATTTAAATATTTTGCAATCCCTATTTGTCTGATTTGCAATTTTTTTCAATAAAAATATGCTTAAAAACGATTTTTTTGTGTTGCAGGTTTCAAACTAAATTCCAAATCCATATTACAAAGTTACAAGCATGCCAAAGACTTTGGATCCATTCTGAGAGTATGCAAAATCGGTTGATTCACATAATCGACAAAAGCTTAGATGCAATATGTGTGAGAAGGAGATGACAGGGGGGATAAGTAGGCTCAAATACCACCTCGCTCAACTTGTAGGGCATGAGGTGGATATTTGTAAAAACTCCACTACTGAAATAGTTCATAGGACCAAACTTGCAATTGAAGGTATTGGCAAGAGAAAAGATGAAAGGCAAGCTTTGAGGCAAGAACTTGGAATGAGAGCAGCATTAGGATCTAGGGCAGCCGGACACACTTTAGGAGGAGTGGGGAGTGAGACCTTATCCTCATCTTTTGTCATGCCTTCAACGACACATTCTATTTCTCACTTTTTGTCGAGATCTGGTCCTAGTGGACATCCAAGTATAAAGTCAATGTACAAGATTAAAGAGAAAAATGAAGCAGATAAACTTGTGGGTCGACGCCTTTTGTGGAGTGATATTCCATTCCACTTTACGAGGAACCCATTTTACGTGCCTATGTTCGAAGTTGTTGCTATTGTTGGGTCGGGTTATAAGCTAAGTCACCTGGTTCGAATTCGTGTTCGAGTTCGACGACTTTGAAATTCGTAAAAAATTCGACAATAAAAACTTTGATGATAAAATTCGGCATTAAATTCGAGTATAAAATTAAAAATTTATATATTTTTGAAAAATTTTAGTGTTAGTATTTAGTATTAGTTCTAGTTATACTATTAATATTAGCATTATTTTAATAATCCTACTATTAATATTAATTATGGTGTTAGTATAATCTTAGAATTAAAAATAAAATATTATATATATGAGTGATAAAGTTAACATAAATAATAAATTAATTAATTAGATTTTTTAATATCAACCATATTAATAATAATAACTTTAAGAATAACATTATTAATATTATTATAACTAACCTCACAAAAAAATAACAAGCTATACACAATAAAATAAATTAACCTAACATTATTAAAACAATTGAATCTAAAAAGAAACCGAGTTCAATGTTGGCCCGGAAAAAACACTGGAGACGATTTTCTTGACAAACGTTGCGATACCCCGATTTAAATAATGACTGTCAAAATGGTATGCCACGAGCCCACGAACTAGTTGCAGGCTTTGTTGCAGTTCCGGTGTAGGGCGTCCGGCGAAGCCACTAGATTTTTAATTTCTCTCACAACGTAGGGTGATTTATCTGCTGCAGGGCGGCTATAAAGTTTTGCTTGGGCTGGCAGTTAGTGTGAAATGTAAAGGATGGAAATCGGCGAACTTAACGGATTAAATTCGCCCTCCCATAAAATTTGACGGATTTCGATTTCCAAGCTGGAAAATCGGCGAATGCGGTGACTTTGTGTTGATGAATTTGTAACTTCGGAATGTATTGATCTATGTATCTTATGTATTGTAACCCGATGTTTATTCCGGGATGTATCTATTATGTATTTGAGTCATGTTGTCATGCCCCGATGTTCCGATCGGGAGGATCAATAATGTAAACAAGTCATTAGTGGGTAACTCTCCGATTGTGTGAGAGTTAAAGTCCCCGCAGTTCCGGGGCACTAGGGTTATTAGACACTCCTAGAGATGTCGGCTCTAGTAAGTAATTGTTAAGTGAGGCCGACATGTTGGAGTGCACTTCAAGTGAATGAAAGAATATAAATAGAGAGTGAGCCTCTCTATTTATCACACACATCACTCACTCACTCAAGTGTAGCACATAGTTGAGGAAGGAGAAGATACTGGGGCTAGTCAAGAAGAAGATTACTGTTGTTGGGAGATCACTTACTGTTTTGGGGCTTTTACTGTTTTGGTGTTGATTCTATCTCTGAGGAAGTTGCGGGGTTTTCTCCATTTATGGTTTCCCCGATCAAAAACACTGTGTTCATTGTCTCTTGTGTTTGATTGTTGTACTTGTTATTCTCTCAGTAAAGATCCTAACTTAATGCTAGCTTAATGTTGAAAAACTAACATGGTATCAGAGCTAACCTGAGAAGAAGACACTGTGCAGCTGCAGGAACTAAGGCTTCTTAGTTTGTGGATCTTCCTCCACAGATTTTCAGCAAAAGTAAGGTGGAACAACTCTCCTCCTTAGGGCGCATCTTTCTGTCGAAGCAGAATCCAATTCTGAGGTTTTTCAGTTTTGGACCTGTCACTGCTGTCGGAAATTAGGGCTTTTCACAGAAGAGGAATTTTTCAGTGAGCCCAGGCCTGGATTGATCTCCTCCCCAAAATCGAAGTTAGGAACAAATTTCAAGGCATTTGGGTGGACATAACTCCGAAAAAGCAAAACCCTAATTTGCTCCTGAACCAGCTCTGCAGGATTTCAGCTCAAGTTTCAGATCCGACATCTTGAACCTGGTAAGCTCTAAAATCTTTTGTATTTCCATTTGAGGTTCTCATTTAAGATGTCTCATCATACCAAGCTTGATGAAAAGCTTGAGAGAGCTGATAACTTCCGAGCCTGGAAGTATAGGATCTCCTTGGTCCTGGAAGAGAATGAATTAGACTCCTACATCCATGAGGAAGTTCCAGTTCCAGAGGGAGCTGAGGCAAAAGCCTTACTTAAGAAGAAGATGGTTATGGCAAAGAGGATCATTGTTGATTCTATCAAGGATCACCTTATCCCACAGGTGTCCTCTCTTAAGACACCTAAAGCTATGTTTGATGCCCTAACCAAATTGTTTGAAGGGAAGAACATCAATCGGAAGATGACCCTGAGAAACCAACTGAAGAATGTGAAGATTCAGAATGCAGAAACTATCCAATCTTACTTCACAAAGGTTTCTCAGATCAAGGAACAATTAGAAGCTGTTGATGAAGAAGTGGAAAATGCAGAGATTGTGATGACTACCTTGAATGGCCTCCCTAGGTCATGGGATGCTTTCATCCAAGGAATCTGTGCAAGAAAGAAGTTAGTCAAATTCAGTAGACTATGGGAAGAATGTTCTCAAGAAGAAGCACGGATAGCAGCTTGAGAAGAGAAGATGGGAAGTGAAGACCAAGCCTTCACAGTTCACTCCAAGAGAAGCCGAAGAAGAAATCCTCATTACTCCAAAGGTAAGAACTCTCATTCTAAGGAAAACAATAGAAAGGATTTATCTAAAGTGAGATGTTATACATGTGATGAAAAAGGACACTATGCAAAAGACTGTCCTAAGAACAAGGTCCACTCTCATAAGAAGAAGGGGAACAAAAGAAGATATCATGCTCATGCTGCAGAGAATGATGAACCATCCAAGAAGAGATCCAGATATGAAAGTGAAGATTCTTCAAGCGAGGATGAATATGTTCTGATCTCCGCTCTCACAGGTAACATTACTCATGGGAGTAATGATTGGCTTATAGACAGTGGGGCTTCCAAACATATGACGGGATTCAAGGAATCCTTTGTAAGACTATCAAAACATGACTCACCTCACAAGGTGAAGCTAGGAGATGACTATCAATATCCAATAAAAGGTAGTGGGGAATCTTCATATAAGCTAGACTCTGGTAAGTCTCTAACCATGAAAGAAGTATTGTTTGTGCCAAGACTCAAGAAGAACCTTCTCTCCATATCAGCATTGGATGCAAAAGGAATGAGGGTTGCATTCATAGATGGTCAAGTCATTATGTGGCCTAGAGGAAAGACTATCGATGATGCGGTAGTGATTGGAGAACAAGAAGGAGGTTTGTACAAATTGAAGGGCAATCCAAAACAAGCCTTGCTCCATGACACAGTAGAGCCAAATGAACTCTGGCATAGAAGGCTTGCACATGTGCATTACAAAGCACTACCTGTTGCAAGCAAAGCTGTTGAAGGTCTTCCAGAATTCCAAGCAAAACATGATGGGGTTTGCAAAGGATGTACGAAAGGGAAGAATACAAAGAAGATATTTCCCAGCAGCGAAAGCAAAGCCAAAGGCATACTAGAAATCATCCACTCAGATGTATGCGGTCCTATGTCATCAAACTAACTAAGCGGGTATGCATACTATGTTTCTTTTATTGATGATTTTTCTAGAAAGACATGGGTTTATTTCATAAAGAACAAAGACGAAGTATTCAGTAAGTTCAAAGAATTCAAAGCCTTGATCGAGAACCACACTGAAAAGAAGATCAAGACTTTTCGATCAGATAATGGCGGAGAATTCACTTCGAATGATTTCAAAGAGCTATGTAAAGAATCAGGAATTAAGAGGGAGTTGTCTATTCCTTATAATCCACAACAAAATGGGATTGCGGAACGGAAGAACAGAACTATCATGGAAGCTGCAAGAGCCATGCTTCATGATCAAGATCTTCCTATGCATCTTTGGGCGGAAGCTGCCAGAACAGCGGTGTATGTACAGAACCGTACTCCACATAGAGTACTTGAGAACAAGACTCCTGAAGAAGTCTTCTCCGGCAAGAAACCAGAAGTCAGCCATCTCAAAATATTCAGTTGTCCTGTGTACATACACATTCCAAAAGAGAAGAGAACAAAATTAGATCCTTCACGAAGGAAGGGCATATGTGTGGGATACTCTGAAAGCTCGAAGGCTTACAGAATCTATTTCCCAGGATACAAGAAGATTGACATTAGCAGGGATATGACATTTGATGAAGACACAGCTTACAACAAATCCAGAAAGAGACCTGCTGAAGAACCTGAAGAAGCAGAAGCAGAAGTACCCAGAATTCATGACACAACCATGAACGGAGAAGATCAAGAAGAAGATCGAGAATTTGAAGAACCACAAAGACCTGTAGATCCACCTCTGGAGAAGAATCCTCATAAGAGGAAACCTGCTTGCGTACGAGAACTCATCCAAGGTGTGGAAAGATATGGGGCTCCAGAAGAGAATCACAGAGAAAGAAAGAGGACCAGATCCTGCTCCGGGTATGTAGCCTTACTATGTGATTTCATTCATAAAGAACCTTCCAGTTATGAAGAAGCAGCAGAACAGAAAGAAAGGAAGGATGCTATGATCGAAGAATATCAATCGATCATGAAGAATGATGTTTGGGATGTTGTCCCAAGACCAAAAGGGAAGTCAGTTGTAACTTCCAAATGGATCTACAAGATCAAGCATGCTACAGACGGTAGCATTGAAAAATATAAAGCAAGATTTGTAGCTCGGGGTTTCTGTCAGAAAGAAGGAATAGACTATGAAGAAACCTTTGCACCTGTAGCCAGATACACTTCCATCAGATCAGTACTTGCTCTGGCTGCAATGATGAAATGGAAGATACACCAGATGGATGTCAAGACTGCTTTCTTGAATGGTGTAGTAGAAGAGGAAGTGTATGTAGAACAGCCACTCGGTTTTGAGACACATGACAGAGAGTCTCATGTATGCAGATTGAAGAAAGCCATGTATGGTTTGAAACAGGCACCCAGGACCTGGTACGGCAGAATTGACAGCTTTCTATCCAATTTAGGCTTTACCAAGAGTAAAGCAGATTCCAACCTTTACTACAAGGTTGAAGATGGCAACCCAGTGATGCTTCTACTATATGTAGATGATCTATTTGTGACAGGTACAGATGGGTTGATTGCTGATACGAAGAGAAAGCTTGCTGCTGAGTTCGAAATGAAGGACTTGAGGATGATGCATTACTTTCTAGGTATGGAGGTGTGGCAGAGTACAGATGGAATCTTCCTTGGACAAGGGAAGTATGCAGTAGAGATCCTAAAGAGGTTTGGGATGATGGACTGCAAGGCTATGACCACACCTATGGCATCGAACCTGAAGCTATTGAGTGATGCTTCATCAGAGTCGGTTGATGCTACGATGTATCGTCAGATGATTGGGTCATTGATGTACCTGACGAACACGAGACCTGACATTTGCTTTGCTGTGAACACCTTGAGCCAGTTCTTGACAGATCCAAGACGTGTTCACTTGGTTGCTGCAAAGCATATTCTGAGATAACTGAAGGGTACAGTTGATTATGGGCTCAAGTACAATGCGAATCAAAAGATTAACCTGGAGGGTTATGTTGATTCAGATTGGGCAGGCAGTGCCATTGATAGGAAGAGCACTTCAGGTTGCTGCTTTAGTATCTGATCAGGTGTGATCTCTTGGTTTAGCAAGAAGCAAAATCCTGTGTGGCACTGAGCACAGCTGAAGCAGAGTATGTCGCAGCTTGTTCAGCTAGTTGTGAGGCAGTATGGTTGCGGAAGCTACTGTCTGACATATTTGACCTCCAGTTGAATGCTACTTGTATACATTGTGACAACCAGAGTTGCATGAAGCTATCAAAGAATCCAGTGTTCCATGACAAGTCGAAGCATATCGAGATCAAGTATCACTATATCAAGGATATGGTGCAGAGAGGAGCAGTGAAGCTCCAATATGTTGCAACGGAGGAACAGATAGCTGATGTATTGACGAAGCCATTGGCTAGGCTGAAGTTCGAGTACTTTAGGGAGAAGCTTGGTGTTCTCCAGATCGAGGTTTCCTCCAAGGGAAAGTGATGAGTCCCAAAGCCATTCTGACAAGCAGGTCAGATGTAAGGGCTGAGCCATTCTGTCATGGTAAGAGGATTCAGTTCCTTCCATGTCAGATATGAGTGTTGAGATCCATAGCCATTCTGACGAGTAGGTCAGATGTAAGGGCTGAGCCATTCTATCATGGTGATAGGGTTGCTCCCTTCCATGTCAGATATGAGTGCTGGCCATTCTGTCGAGTAGGACAGATGTAAGGGCAATTTCCATTCTAGGAATGGAGGCACCTGGTCAGTTACCAAGACAACTCAGTCTAGGACTGAGAAGCCATTCTGATGTGATAGAGGGATGTGTTCCCACTTGATCAGATGTAAGGGCTGAACCATTCTGTCATGGCTAAAGGATTAGATTCCTTCCATGTCAGATGTGAGTGTTAGCCATTTCGACGAGCAGGTCGGATATAAGTGCAACTGTCATTCTGAGAATGGAGGCACCTGGTCAGTTACCAGGTAGCTCAGTCGAGGACTGGGGGCCATTCTGATATGACTGTAGGATTGGTTCCTACAAGATCAGATATGAGTGCAAGCCCTTCCATCATTGTGAGCAGGATGTGTTCTTGCCTGGATGGATGTGAGTGTTGTGCCTTTTCACAGATGATAGTAGATGTGCCTATCATGCTGGTGATTGTAAGTGCAGTGCCTTTCCACAGATGATAGTAGATGTGCCTACCATGCTGGTGGATGTGAGTGCAGTGCCTTTCCTCAGATGGTAGTAGATGTACCTACCATGTTGATGGATGTGAGTGTAGTGCCTTTCCTCAGATGATAGTAGTTTGTGCCTATCATACTGATGGATGTGAGTGCAGAGCCATTTCACAGATGGTAGTAGATGTGCCTACCATACTGGTGAATGTGAGTGCTGGGCCTTTCTGATATGATTATAGGATTGGTTCCTACATGATCAGATGTCAGTGTTGGGCGTGCCTTTCTGACGAGTAGGTCAGATGTAAGTGCTAGGCGAAGACCTACATGATGGCTAGGCCTACAACCAGCATGAAAAAGGGTTGGCTCTGTAGAACTTCCTGTGATGAGAAGAATCATGAGATAGCACCAGGGATGATCCAGATCCAGTGATGATCAAGATCCAGTGATGATCGAGATCCAGTGATGATGATCCAGCAGTGATGATCCAGATCGAGTGATGATTGAGATCCAGTGATGACAACCAGTGATGATCCAAATCGAGAGATGATCCAGATCCAGTAATGATGCCTCATGATGATCCAGATCGAGTGATGATCCAGATCCAGTGATGGTGTTCCATGATGATCCAGATCGAGTGATGATCCAGATCCAGTCCAGTGATGTTGATCCAGATCGAGTGATGATCCAGATCCAGTCCAGTGATGTTGATCCAGATCGAGTGATGATCCAGATCCAGTCCAGTGATGTTGATCCAGATCGAGTGATGATCCAGATCCAGTCCAGTGATGTTGATCCAGATCGAGTGATGATCTAGATCCAGTGATGATGATCCAGATCCAGTGATGATCCAGATCCAGTCCAGTGATGTTGATCCAAATCGAGAGATGATCCAGATCCAGTGACAATGACTTGAAGATGATGATGACTTGAAGACTTAGAGGACTCGAGATGCAGATGACGAGATGATCCAGTTGATACAGAGAAGAAGACCAGTGCTGAAAATTGTGTCGAAAGAATACCTTCCTAGTTAAGAGGGAGTGTTCATGTATTTGTAACTTCGGAATGTATTCATCTATGTATCTTATGTATTGTAACCCGATGTTTATTCGGGGAATGTATCTATTATGTATTTGAGTCATGTTGTCATGCCCCGATGTTCCGATCAGGAGGATCAATAATGTAAACAAGTCATGTCAAGTCATAGTGGGTAACTCTCCGATTGTGTAAGAGTTAAAGTCCCCGCAGTTTCGGGGCACTAGGGTTATTAGACACTCCTAGAGATGTCGGCTCTAGTAAGTAATTGTTAAGTGAGGCCGACATGTTAGAGTGCACTTCAAGTGAACGAAAGAATATAAATAGAGAGTGAGCCTCTCTATTTATCACACACATCACTCACTCGCTCAAGTGTAGCGCATAGTTGAGGAAGGAGAAGATACTGGGGCTAGTCAAGAAGAAGATTACTGCTATTGGGAGATCACTTACTGTTTTGGGGCTTTTACTGTTTTGGTGCTGATTCTATCTCTGAGGAAGTTGCGGGGTTTTCTCCATTTATGGTTTCCCCGATCAAAAACACTGTGTTCATTGTCTCGTGTTTGATTGTTGTACTCGTTATTCTCTCAGTAAAGATCCTAACTTAATGCTAGCTTAATGTTGAAAAACTAACACTTTGGTTATAAGCCCCCCACTTATGAGGAGTTGAGAGGGCCCATCCTTGATGATGAAAAGGTTGATTACACTTCTAGGTTGGAGGAGCTTCGACGTTCATGGGAGGCCACAAGATGCACCGTGATGTCAGATGGTTGGAGTGATACGAAGGGTAGGACCCTTCTCAACTTCTTGGTTCATTGTCCTCGAGGCATAATGTTTATAAAATTTGTGGATGCATCTGCACAGGTCAAAGATGCAACATTACTATCTTAGTTGTTGGATGAGTTCATCTAAGAGATAGGTCCGCAATATGTTGTCCAAGTAGTAACGGACAATGCTGCGAATTATGTGGCAGTTGGTAGGATACTTATGGACAGGCATCCTACTCTTTTTGGACACCTTGTGCAGCACATTGTATTGACTTGATCTTAGAGGATATGGGGAAGATCCAGTTTATCAAGGATGTCATTAATTCAGCAAGAAGCATCACCAAATTTATATGCAATCATGTTTCTGTGCTTAGCTTGATGAGGAAGTTCACTCATGATAGGGAGTTGGTTCGTCCTACCATCACTCGCTTTGCCACTTGTTTCATCTCTCTTCAGTCTCTCCTTACTTCTATGTGGGACTTGCAGACTATGTTCTTTTCAGCTGAGTGGTGTGCTTTATCAATTAACACTAAATCGAAGGGACATGACATATTCAAGCAAGTGTCATACCAGGAGAGCTTCTAAGATGGGGTGAAGGAGGTGTGTACTGTATGTGAACCTTTGGAAAGGGTTCTACGCTTGGTTGATGGAGACAAGCCCGCAATGGGCTACTTGTATGAGGGCATGGATAGGGCCAAAGATGCCATTCATGCCTACTATGAGGACAAGGGGGACGAGGGGCAAGCAAAACAAAAATTGATATGGGAGGTGATTGATCAGCGATTGAACAAAACACTTTATGGCACATTTCATGTTGTAGGCCTATTTCTCAACCCTGCATTCTCTTACTCATGTGGCTTCAACTTTGATGCAGAGCCTAGAGGTAATGGATGGGTTCTTGGAGTGTCTCCAGAGGATGGTGCCAAGTGCAGCTGACCGTTCACAGATTTCCAAAGAGTTGGAAGTCTATAGGAGGGCCATGGGAACATTTGGCTTTGATATGGCTATGAATGACAGGAAGAACATAATGCCAAGTAAGTTTCACCTTGTTTCAAAATTTAATTTCATTACTTTATTTGTTTTAAATTTCAAATTTTCAATGTCTTCTCTTATGTTTCTCCAATTCATTGTAGATACTTGGTGGGAAACCTATAGCAAACGAGTACTCCATCTCCAAAAGCTTGATGTTCGGATCCTTAGCCAAACATGTAGTTCCTCTAGGTGTGAGCACAACTGGAGTGTTTGAAAAAATACACACAAAGGAGCGCAACAGGTTTGAGAATTTGAAATTAAATTCTAAATTTATTATCACTTGTAATTTGTGTCCCATGGGTAATTTATGTATTCTAAATTCTAATTGGATAAATTTATGGTCATCATACAGGTTGGATACCCAATGCCTGAATGATCTAGTGTACGTCTCCTACAATATCAAGTTGTGGGTGAAGCAGCTTGAGAAAAAACTTGAGATGGAGACCATTTCATTGGATGACATTGACACCACTACTGCATGAAGAGTGGAAATTGAGGAACCTATTATGGAGGCAGCCTCTGATTGGTTAGAGGATGATACACAGGACATGGAGAGTGAGACATGGGACGATGAGTGGTTAGACTCGTTTGAGATTGTGCCACCACTAGAGCCACCAATTGCACAGACACCAATTGCACAACCACCAGTTGCACAGCGACCTATTTCACAGCCACCAGTTTTTGTTTCACAGCCACAGTCTCAGTCAAAGGGAGTCAGATATATGGGCAGTGGTAGCAGTAGCAGTGGTAGAGGACTTGATGAGGGTCCAGTACCTCATCATTCTTCTGGTTCTTCTAGAGTACATCAGTTTCTAGGCACTTTTAGAGGACGACATATTCCACGACGACCCCCACGAGCGCCTAGGATTTCTAGCTCTAGAGGCAGTGGCATTACTAAAGCGATTACCTTTACCCGTAAAAGGGGTAGAGGGAATCCATAGTTTACTTTATTTAGTTGATTTCATTGCATATGAGATGCATGATACATTGATTGTATTTTTTGGGTGATTCATGAGTCGGGGACTCAAGATCCAAGACACGATTCATTTTTTATGTGTGATGTATCACTAGACGTCTTATACATCTTATATATCGGTTTTATTTCTATATTCATGTAGCAATATGTTTATTTGATGTTCTTGTTGCTTTAGATGTTTAGAAAGTTGGAAAAAATGAATATTTTAGTATTTTTTTTAAGTTGCCGATGTTTGCCGACATTTTTGTCGATAAGTCCAATAATTTCTTTTTGGACTCTCGACGATATATTCGCCGACAAGATATTTGTAACTTGTTAGTGCTCCTTCGTCTTCTACGCCAAAATTCTCTCTCTCTCACTTCTTCCTCTGTCTCTGTCGGAATGCAACTGTGTGTGTCCTCTCCACCAATTGACATTTCTTTTATAACTTTAGATCAAGCGAAAACCCTAATTTCACTTTCACTTAAAGTCAATAAATAATTAGATCACTTTAGTTATTTTCCAAAGTAAACTTAGGAAAAATAATTAAATACAATTGGCTTCCTAATTTAAGTCTTTTGCATGCAAGGACACATGCATGCAAGAAGACCTTCCTGTTGCTGCTAGTTTAACACTCTATAGTTTGTGAAACAAAAAAAATGGTTAATGATGAAACCAATAAGGGCTACATGTTTATTAAATATAAAATCTAAATGCATGATGTGGGGAAACGGGAACGAGTATTCAAAACGGAAATGTGTTGTAAATGTACTACTTTATAAATAGTACATTATAATGTAACTTCAAAGGAAAGGAATTATAAATCAATGAGAAAAAAACATTTAAATGACACATAAATGACAAGCAATGTTCCACCAAAGCATATATTGGGATCCTCATCATTAGTATCACCCTCTGCTTCCTTATCCTGTTAGATTTTCATAAGATTATAGCAGTATATCTTAATTGCATTAATCAAAAGGATCACTAGAAGATAGACAAAGCACAGAACAATAACACAAGTGTTTTTATCCCGGGAAACCCAAATGGGAGAAAACCCAACATCTTTCATCTAGAGATAATAATTATGAGATCAGAGTACAATGAAGAAAGACTCAAGAGAAAATATGGAAATGCTTTCCAAAGATAGAAACCCTGAAAACAGTCTTCTTCTGCAGTATATGCGAACTTCTCTTGTGTTGTTGTTGTTCTGCTGTGTGGAATAATGTGGAGGGGCGCCTCCTATTTATACAGATTTTCCAATAATATTTTAACTAGGGTCGACTTCTCTTGGGGGAGCAACATAATTTTTATTTTATAATTTTTATTTTGTCTTTTCTTTTGCTTGCTTTTCTCCCCGAGGTCTACATTGTTCTTCTAGGGTTTGTATGATTGATTACAATAAGTTCATCTCCCACAGGAGGTACAATACAAGAACAATAAGAATAGCTTCTGAAGTTGAACAAACTCCAACACTCCCTCTCAACAAGGAAGGTATTCTTCGGTCTTCATCAACATCACGATCATCTAGGTTTCATCTGTACATCTATACTGTCTCTATCATCTCTAAACGTACTGAAGGTTGTCTTTATGAATTTGTTCTATCTGGATGTCTGAGAGAAAAATCTTCTGCTACCTATCTGTCTCTACTGTCGATGAAATACTTCCATACCAGGCTAGAGATCCTGGATGAGCAAGTGTGTACGACCATCTACTATCTATTTGTCTCATCTGTCGATGGGGTACTCCCATAACTAGCTGAGAACCTGAACGAGTAAATGTGTACGACGATCTACTACATGCTCGTTTCATCTGTCGATGGGGTACTCCCATACCTGGCTGAGACCCTGAATGAGTAGAGGCATCTGTGCAATCACACGGCCATATGCTACCTGTCTAACTCATCTGCCGATGGGATTTCTCCCATACCTGGATGAGCACCTAGAGGAGCAGAGACACCTGTGTGAACCCGACCGTCTACTACATGTCCGTCTCGTCTGTCGATGTGATTTCTCCCATACCTGCATGAGAACCTGGACGAGCAGACGTACCTAGGAAAAAGTATAGTAAATGTCTCTCAGTCATCTCTCCCTCTCAAGGAGGGATGCGTTCTCTTCTACTCCAAGTCTTTCACGAAAGTATTCAAACTTCACCCTAGGTAGAGGCTTGGTGAGAACATCTGCAGTTTGGTCATCTGTCAGAATATATTGTAGCTCGATCGCACTTTTTTGCACCATATCACGTATGAAGTAATATCGAATTTCTATGTGCTTCAACTTGTCCTGTAAAACGGGGTTCATTGACATCTGCACACAACTCTAGTTATCACAGTAAATCACGGTTGGCTCTAGAATCTAGCCAAACAATCCTGCAAGAAGTTTACGAAGCCAAACTGCTTCTCGGGCTGCTGAACTAGAAACCATATATTCGGCCTCTGCAGTACTGAGAGCTACTGAGTTCTCCTTTTTACTGCACCAAGAAATTACTGCAGAACCCAGACTGAAACAGCATCCTGAAGTACTCTTCCTATCTGTAGTGCATCCGGCCCAATCTGAGTCTGTAAACCCTTGCAATTTCAAGTCACATTCTAAATCGTATAGTAGGCCATATCCCACAGTGCCACGTAAGTATCTAAGCAATGTTTCGCAGCAGTCCAGTGAATCTGCCCTGGTTCGCACATGAACTGACTGAGGGCATTCACAGCAAAACAAATATCTAGTTTAGTGTTCATAAAATACATCAAGGACCCAATCAGTTGGCGATACATAGTGGGATCAATCAAATTTGAATCTGAAGCGGAATCTCTCAGCTTCTTCAAATTTGCGTCCATCGAAGTGGCTATGGACTTGCAGTCCAACATTCCGAATCTTTTTAGGATATCTATGGTGTATTTTTCTTGACCTCAGAAAATCTCCTTATGCTTCTACCATACTTTTAATCCCAAGAAGTAATGCATCAATCCAAGATCTTTCATTTCGAACTCATAGGCGAGTTTCTTCTTACACCATACGATAAGTTTCTCATTTCCAGTGAGAAATAGGTCATCGACATATAGTACCAATATCAGTGGCTCGTCATTCACAACCTTGTAGTAAAGGTTGGGGTCTGCATCACTCTTGGCGAATCCCAGACTCACCAAGAATTCGTCTATTCGTCCATACCAAGTACGAGGTGCTTGCTTGAGTCCATATAAAGCCTTTTTCAGCATGCATACATGAAACTCCTTTCCATGGGCAATAAACCCTTTTGGATGTTCAATATATACTTCTTCCTCAATAATACCATTGAGAAAGGTTGTCTTGACATCCATCTGATGCAACTTCCATCCCATAGTTGAAGCAATAGCAATGATCAATCTAATGGAAGTGTATCGAGCCACAGGAGCAAATGTCTCATCATAATCTACTCCCTCTTTCTGAGAGAACCCTCTGGCAACAAATCTGGCCTTGTATTTTACAATACTCCCATCTGCTCCATGTTTGATCTTATATAGCCATCTGGAAGTTACAACTGACTTTCCCTCGGGTCTTGATACAATCTCCCACAATCATTCTTCATGATGGATTTATATTCTTACACCATGGCATCCTCCCAAACTTGGTGTCTGGATGCTTCTTCAGAAGTGGTGGGTTCTGAGTCAATGATATGACTCATCAATGCTACATAATTGGAGAACCTTTGAGGTCTTTTACTTTCTCGGATAGTACCATGTGGCGCTTCATGCCCCTCGGAATCTTGTAACGTCTATTGCGCCCATCTAGGTCTTTTCCGGCATACTGCCATATCTTCGAGAATATCAACTGTCATGACTAGATCAATGGGATCGATGGATTCACCTTTCTTTGCTAATTCATTCTGAACTAGAGGGGGAGATGATCTCCTCTCCATTTCCTCATCATCGATCTCCATGTCCGATCCTCTGCCTTTCCTGATAGCCATTTCTTCTTCACAGATCACATCCATGCTAACTTCAATCTGTCACGATCATGGGATATAGATTTTGTAGGCCTTTGAAGATTCATTGTATCCCACGAAACTTCCCTTCTTGCATGAAGGTTCTAACTTCGTCCTTTTCTCCTTGGGCACATGTATGTAGACTGGACAACCAAAGATTCGGAGGTGACCCACTTCTAGTTTTACCCCTGTAAAAGTTTATTTAGGAGTCATGTTCTTCACTATCTTATGTGGGCATCTGTTATGTACATATACAATTGTTTTTTATGCTTCTGCCCATAAGAACATGAGTAGACTCTGGTCATGTATCATGGCTTTTGCTGCCTCCACAATTGTTATGTTCTTTCTTTCAGCAACACCGTTTGCTGGGGATTTTAGGGAACTGTAAGCTCCCTCATAATTCTTGCTTCTTTGCAGAAATCATTGAATTCTGTAGAGGTGTATTCTCCCCCATTATATGATCTTAGAATCTTGATCCTCTTCCCTGACAAATTCTCGACTTGTGCTTTGAACTCCTTGAATTTACTTAGTACTTCCTTGCATTCCTTGGTCTTAAGAAAGTAGATCCAAGTCTTCCATGAGTAGTCATCAATGAAGGTCACATAGTAATGATATCCTCCCAATGAGGCAATTGTCATTAGACCACACAAGTCAGAGTGCACTAGATCCAATATTTCTTTGGATCTGCTCTCACTATCTGGGAAGGATTTCTTGGCATTCTTGCCAAATGCACATCCTCTACATGTTCCATCATGGACTACCTGTAGCACTGGTATACCTGTGACTATGTTCTTTGCTACTAGGAGAGCTCTGTAATTTAAATGAGCTAGTCTTTTGTGGCATAGCTCACCCATGCTTGCAGAGTCATGCACTAGGGCTTGGACTGGTAGAGTGTTCAGTTGATACAAGCTCTCCTCTCTCATACCAATTACTTTGGCGGTGTCCATGCTTGAGTTCTTCTGCCAAGCAAGTACTTTTCCATCTGAAAATACTACCTTATATCCTTTGTCTTCTAAGACTGAGATGGATACAAGATTTCTTTTCATACCAGGTATGTAGAGCACAACACTTAAGTGGAGAGTATCATTAGACTCTAGCTGAAGGGAGGTAGCCCCAGATCCCTTCACAATGTAGTTGGCATCATCTCCAAGCACAACTAGGAGATGAGAATCCTTCTCAACTACTTTTGATAGATTTTCTTTATATCCCGTCATGTGTCTAGATGTGTTAGATTTTTATCATTTAAACAATATGATCTAGGATCTTCTCTGAGAGAATAACATGCACAGCAATAATCACAAGAGACACAAAGAGTTTTCCTCGGGGAAACCGTAAAGGAGAAAACCCCGCAACTTCCTCAGAGATAGAATGAGCACCAATGGTAGCAGTAAAACCCAAAGACAGAAAGATGATCTCCAACAGTTGTTCTCTCTCTCACCTATGCGCTATAGCTGGGTTAGTGTGTGTGTTCTAAATAGAGAGGCTCACTCTCTATTTATACTAGTTTCTGACTTGACATTAATTCACTAGGGCCAACTTCTCTAAGAGAGTCTAATAACCCTAGTGCCCCACAACTGCGGGGGCTTTGCCCCCTAATCAACAAGGAGGGTTACCTTCTATGACTTTACATGACTTGATTACATTACTAATTCTCCCGATAGGAACATCAAGGTATGACTTTACATGACTTGATTATATTACTGATTCTCCCGATATGAACATCGGTGTACAATACATAAGTGAAGACATTCCGAAGTTACAAATACATCAACACTCCCTCTTAACTAAGAAGGTATTCTCTCGACACAATTCATTAGCACAAGTCACCGTCACTGGATCATCATCACTGGATCATAGTCAAGTCTGGATCATCATCAAGTCTAGATCATCATTGTTTCATCATCATCAAGGCTGGATCATCTGGATTATCACTGGATCATCATCATCATTGCTTCCGCTATCTCGAACAAATGGTGCTATCTCTCAATTCTACTCGTCACAGGAAGTTCTACAGAGCCAGCCCCTTTTCATGCCGGTTGTAGGCCTAGCCTTCATGTAGGTCTTCATCTTCTTCAGCACTTATATCTGACCATGGAAGGAACACATCCAAGAACCATGTCAGAAACGCCTGCCCAACACTTATATCTGACCATGGGAGGAACACATCCACCACCATGTCAGAAAGACACGCCCAGCACTCACATCTGACCATGGGAGGAACACATCCACCACCATGTCAGAAGGGCTCTGCACTTACATCTGACCATGGGAGGAACACATCCAACAACCATGTCAGAAAGGCTCTGCACTTACATCTGACCATGGGAGGAACACATCCAACAACCATGTAAGAAGGGCTCAGCACTTACATTCGACCATGGGAGGAACCAATCCTGCCACCATGTCAGAAGGGCTCAACACTTACATCCGACCATGGGAGGCTCGGCCTGCCACCATGTCGGAAAGGCTCACGGACTCATCACTTCCCCTTGGAAGGAACCTCGATCTGGAGAACACCAAGCTTCTCGCTGAAGTACTCAAACTTCACTCTAGCCATTTCTAGCATAGAATCACATCAGGGATGATTACGTCCAAGGATAACCTGCGAACTTCGCCAGGACCGATTACATCCGAGGACAACCTACAAGACCGTTTACGTCTAAGCAACCAACGAGCTTCGCCAGAATTTTATGCTCAGACAACCTGTCTCATCGGCTATGCTAGAACTCCCTCTTTCGATAGATCTCGATCTGGATCACAAACTGGAGCTTCACTGCTCCTCTCTCGGTTGTTCTCGGCACCATGCAGGACTCCTTCCTGGTAATCCAAGAGATCACACCTGATCCCATACTGAAGCAACACCCAGAAGTGCTCTTCTTATCAATGGCACTGCCTGCCCAGTCCGCATCCACATAACCATGCAGGTTAGTCTTATGATTCGCTTCATTCTTGATCCCATAGTCAACTGTAGCCTTCAGGTACCTCAGAATATGCTTTGCAGCAATCCGGTGAACATGTCTCGAATCCGTCAGGAATTGGATCAATGTGTTCACAGCAAAGCAAATATCTAGTCTCGTATTCATCAGGTACATCAATGACCCAATTATCTGATGATACATCATAGCATCAACCGACTTTGATGAAGCATCACTCAATAGCTTTAGGTTCGATGCCATAGGTGTGGTCATGGCCTTGCAGTCCATCATCTCGAACCTCTTCAGGATCTCATCAACATACTTCCCTTGTCTAAGGGAGATTCCATTTGCACTCTGCCACACCTCGATGTCTAGAAAGTAATGCACCATACCCAAGTCCCTTTACTCGAACTTGGCAACAAGTCTCCTTCTTGCAACTTTAATGAGTTCATCTTTTCTTTTAGGAACACGTCATCGACATATAACAGGAGCATCACTGGTATTCCACCTTCAACCTTGAAGTAAAGGTTGGAAACCTCTTTACTCTCAGTAAATCCTAGAGCCATCAGTAATCTATCCATCCTGTCGTACCATGTCAAACCTTAGGATTTTCTGCAGTCACTCCCTCTGAAGCGGAGCATCATTCTCCCCCTACCTTTCGTACTCTATGCATTGAAACATTCTGTACCAGAGTGAAAAGTAGCTTCCTCTACTACTAATATTCTATGTATCCATCTAGGGTCACTGGATACCAAGATCCTCTATCTTGACCCTTTTTAAAATTTCTTCTCGCACCCATCTATGAGCTTGTCATCCTCTATAAGCTTTCATCTTCAACCTTGTAGCAAGGGTTAAGATCTTCCTCACTCTAGGTGATCTTCAAGCTCCTCATGTATGTGTTATCCCATGGGTGTCTTCTGGAACTCGTACAAGGCTTTCTTTAATTTGCACACATGAGTCTGCCTGTCATGTGCCTCAACTCCCAGTGGATGCAAATGTCTCCTCGTAGTCTATGCCTTCTTTCCGTGAGAAGCCTCGTGCTATGAATCTTGCCTTGTATCCCTCGATGTTGTCGTCTACTACATGTTGTATCTACGGACTTCCATTTAGGTCTCGATACTACATCCTAAACATCATTCTTCTTGAACTAGTGCACTCCTTCCCTTTCTTCTTGGTTATTTCTTCATAGCTAGAAGGTTCTGCATCAATGATGTCGCTCAACAGTGTCACATAATTGCACATATTATTCTTCATCTTGTATGATTTCTCGAACCGTCGTTACTTGTTTGTAATGTTCCCAAAAGTGACATGCATGCAAACCCTAAAAGTGAGATGCATGCGAACCCTAAAAATGACATGCATGCCATCCCAGCATTATTTTAATGATGCATGCACTATTTAAGTCTCCCTCCGCATGCATGCAAGTCAACAGCAAATTAGAAGATAAAGTGACATGCATGCAAGTCAACGGCAAATTAGAAGATAAAGTGACCTAATTAGGTCAAAAATTAGGGTTTTGCGCAGTTGAACTTTATAAATAGAGAGGAAAGCAAGAGGAGACTTCACTTTTGGATTATGATTATTTTGGGAGCTCTTGGATAGCAGCACAGCGTGCAGCACAGCAGTTGGGGTTGGAGACGGAGTCTTCAGCTAACAGGATTTCGGCAGTGAAACATCTGTCCTAGTCTTATTCCGGGTAAGCCATACAGGTTCACCACTTGTTCTTCATTCATTCATCAGTTATCTAGTACATGGTATAGATCGTTGCAGGGACACGTGTGCAGCCGTAAGAGGGGGTTTTCAGCCAGAAAGCCCTAATTAGCTGTTGGGGCCTTCAGATCTCAGTTTCCTTCCGAAACTCAGGCACCTTTCTCATCATCAGCTTCATACTCCGGTACCCAGTGAGTTTCAAATCCATCAGTGCTCATCTGAAGCAGTTATCAGCAGTTTCGGGGTTCCAGGGGGTGAGTAGCTGCCTCTCTGAAGTGATTCGCTACCCTACCTAGAGATCTCTGAACCTTCGCATGCTCCGGGCATTCTCTCCGACACTGAACCGCTATCAGTCCTGCAAATTCTCAGTCCGATCGGACACCTCCTTCCTTGAGGGCGTCACACTTTCCTACTTGGGTGTCTTGCTGCTGGGGGAACTCACCTGAAGCAGGGGAGCTCAGTTCCTCTCCGATCCAGCTTGCAATACTGGCAGACTTTCTCTGGAGTAGTTCAGACCGGCTTATCAGTGGTAAGTGTTCATTCTATCTCGCAAACCCTAACCCTAATTTTTCCTATAAAATAGGGATTTTTGCATGGCAGTTTGCATGCCCAGTTGTATCAGCATAATTGTTTAGAAATAGAAAATATCGGGATTTGGGATATTACAGTGGTATCAGAGCATAATCTTGGCCAGCTGTGGGCACATAGCAATTGAATAAAAGTGCATGTTGATACATGCGTGTACATGCAAATGCATGTCAGTGAAGTTGGTGAAGTGCATGTCAAAACAAAGGTTTTTCTCTGCCAGCTTGTGAGAACACGAGGACAATGAGAAGGGTCTTGACTGGAAATTGGCAGAGGTTAGCAATACTTCAATACTTGCCTCGATATCAAGAGTATCTAGCCTTGGGTGATGAGGTATGTGCGGCATTGTCCTTTCAAGATTATTACACCATCCAGTTCGAGAGCCAACCCAAGGATTTGGATGGGGATCTCCTTAAAGGCATAGTTAGGGAAGAGAAGAAAGATGAGCATGAAGTACAGGTTGTTGGTGAGCTTCATTTGGAGTTAACAGTACATGATGAGGATGTGCAGGAGGAGATAGCATTAGAGCCATCTTGTGAGTCTAGCGACACAAGCACATTTGCTAGTCAGATTGTGGACAAACCATGTGATGAGTTGGAGTTGGTACACTCTTCATCACCTACAGCAAGAATCAAGACAGTTATGACAGGCGAAATACATGAGGTGCAAGGCAATGAGCACAACAGTCGAGACAGTGAGTAGTCACACATGGAGGTTAGGGAGCATTTATACATGCATGAGATAAAGCTTCCAGGTGATAGTCACCAAAAGAAGATTGAACGGGTGTTAGCAGATCACGTTGGTATACCTTGCAGACTAGTGAAGGGGAGCCACTACACTAGAATTGATGAAGGAGCAATAAACATAATTAAACTAGATTTTGAAAGGGAATTTATAATTGATCTAATGGGAGCCCCAGGGACTCTCATTCCTGCTGAAATTCCAAGTAAGGATTCTACTCCAAATGAGGAGATGAACAACATGAGCTTTGGTCAGCAGATTCCTCTACGGCCAGACCATGATCTGTTGCCTTTTCAAGATATGGATTTTTGCCAACCTGCAGAAAGAATATTACCTCAAAAGAACTCAAATCCTGAACAGAAGTCCCAAGATGTTTTAGATGGTGGTTTTGTAGCTATTCCTTCAGGTATGTTTCCTGACGCCAACTCATACCAAAATGTTGGAGAAAAGAAAGTTATGAAACAGAACAAGCTCCCTAGAAAGAAAAATGAGTTTCAAAGACGGCGAGAAAATCTCAACTCAGGTCTTGGACGACCGCCACTCCCAATCATGCGGAAGAATCCTTTTATATGCAATGATGGTTCAGGCGAATGAGATCTTCTCGATGGAATGAGAGTTAGGAGAATACCAGAAGCTAGGGGTTTTAATATGCCCCCATTGCTAGAACCATCTGCTTCATGATCTCCACATATTTCCCATGCAGGTCCTTCAAATGTAACAAACAGCTGTCATCCTTATAATCAATTTGCTTCAGGCACTTTGGTTCCTAATAGGAATGGCCTCCCTGCTTCATCAATGGATGTTCCTACAGTACTAGCGACAGGTGAATATAGGGAGTCTTCAGGTGAATTTCCTATGGCTGTTGCAACAGATGCATTTACACATATATACAATGAAAACCAAAAGCAAATGGAAATAAATGATCTATTTGCACAAGATAAAGTTGACAGGGAAGATTGTCACAATAACATAATAGTAAAGGAGTCAAAGGACTACAACAAAAGGGTTTATGATAAACGTGGATATCAACAACGCGATGATGAAAGGCTAGTATGTGCGAGGGGAGCAGAAGATAAACAAAGTCCAAATCATCCAACTTCCATTCGTCCTGCAAGACTGGACACTGTATTGGATGATGTTGCTGAATGCGAGATCCCATGGGAAGATCTCGTCATTGGTGAACGGATTGGACTTGGCTCCTATGGAGAAGTTTATCGTGCAGAGTGGAATGGCACGGAAGTTGCTGTGAAGAAGTTTTTGGATCAAGATTTCTCAGGAGATGCACTTGAAGGGTTCAAAAGAGAAGTACGAATCATGAGAAGGTTGCGTCATCCGAATGTTGTTCTTTATTTGGGTGCTGTTACTCGTCCGCCAAATCTTTCTATTGTCACTGAGTTTCTTCCAAGGGGAAGCTTATATAGATTGATCCATCAGCCTAACATTCATATAGATGAAAAACGACGCATAAGAAGGGCTCTTGAGGTTGCTAAGGGGATGAATTGTTTGCACAGTAGCATCCCTACAATAGTTCATCGAGACCTGAAGTCTCCAAACCTTCTTGTTGATAAAAATTGGGCAGTTAAGGTTTGTGACTTTGGCTTGTCACGTCTGAAGCACAATACATTCCTATCTTCCAAATCCATTGCTGGAACGCCAGAATGGATGGCACCCGAAGTTCTTCGGAATGAACCGTCAAATGAAAAGTGTGATGTTTATAGCTTTGGTGTAATATTATGGGAATTGGCTACACTGCGAATGCCATGGAGTGGAATGAGTCCTATGCAGGTAGTTGGTGTTGTTGGTTTCCAGAATCGACGCCTTGATATTCCTAAAGCTTTAGATCCATTGGTTGCAAGGATAATCAGGCAATGTTGGCAAAGCGATCCAAGTTTACGCCCTTCATTCTCACAGCTTATGGCTGCTCTCAAGCCATTGCAGAGGCTTGTTATTCCACATCATTTGGATATACAGTGTCCTGTATCACCACAAGATCCTTCAGATATTTGGGATAAAATATGCACAAGTTTGCATTGGGATCCAGGTGGAAGACCTTATGAGGTGATTGACGCCTATACATTAATTGGTGACATTTCTGGCTTTGCGGAAAGGTTGCAGAATTCTTTTATGCATATAGTCTTGTCAAAAACACAAAATGTTTTGAAGGATTTTGTCTTTCAGGGTTTGCATTCTCAAACCGTGGAGAAAAAGAGCAGACTCATGTGTAATGATCTCTGCTTGCGACTACCAGAAACAAATTTCAAGCACTGCTTGCTCAGGACATTGGAGGTGTTATTTGACTTGATGTGTTCATATCATGCGATGATGACATGGAAATCTCCTAAAAAGGAGATTGAAGGTCAATGCCCACAAACTCTAGTGACTGCTAAGCCAAAAGAAAATGTTACTACAGAAGAAAGAAATCAAGTTCAGATTGTTTCCAACGGACCTAGGCGTAATGGGAGTTTTGGGTGTTTGTCGGTACCCTTACGTGTACATCATAGTCGTAACTTTTCAGATCCACTTACTGACTCAAATATGGGACATAACCTCTCAAGTATTGACTCATATTCTGTGTCAAAGTTGCTAGATGAGCGCTGTGAGTTTTCTTCTCCTCAACAAGTTAATATGGGGGAAAGGCACAAGCTGGTTTCAAGTGTTGCAGAGATGGTTGTTGATAATGAAGGTCAACCAACTGAGTTGTCATTATCACAATGTCAGATTGCACCTAATAAGAGAGTTGACGATAGTGCAGTTTGTGTAAATAGTGATGTATGGTTTGATGTGAGAAGGGAGGCTGTGTCCATTGTTGGTCAAGCATTGGACAGAGGTCGGAAAAACTTCTGGCAGCTTGTTACAAGTCATATTTCAACTTTGTTCTCCTCAGATGCAGTCTATTCAACTAGCATGCATCAGTTTTTACAGTGTTATGAATGTGTAAACTTATTCATTGTGACAGGGAGAGTTGAAGTTGTTGCTTGTGTGCGGGTTGCTGAGATATCTCAGCTTATAATTGAGACAGAAGATTTCCCTTTTCATGTTGCTGAGCTTTCTGTGGGCACTCATCGTCACCTTAATATAACATATCTTGATGATCTGGGGAATCCTCTCTTTCAAGCCCATGGTGCTGTCCCACTACTTGTTGACAGAAACCATCCTGAGGTTGTTTCAGTTAAAGTCACTGGTGTTGAAAACAAGGGCACTTCAACTAGTGGTTCCTTTTATGTGCAGGCCTTGCGACAGGGAAGGGCTCTTGTTCGATTGACTTTGCAAAATAACCCACATCGAACTGAATTTGTTCTGATTCGAGTAGGTTCATACATCAGCCCAAGAAATCCGGTTCTTCATGTTGGGAGTCTACATGATGCTCCTTGTGTCGATACTACGCAAGGTAGCGATGGATGCATTTTGACCTCTGCAATTCTTAGATTGATTTGGGACTCTGGGATTACAGTGACTGACAGTTTAGTGACTGCTAGAGGGTGCTTTCAGGAGGTCTCTGGTGATGGTACCGTACAGTGCAGTGTTTTCAGCAGAGGGTGCTACAGATCTCCTAGGATAATTTGGGACCCCGGGATCATCCTCGGATTCAGTTGGTTCAGTTGATTGATTGTGGATTTGCGTTGGCATTGCTCGAGGACAAGCAATCTTTGGCAAGGGAGGACTGTAATGTTCCCAAAAGTGACATGCATGCAAACCCTAAAAGTGACATGCATGCAAACCCTAAAAGTGAGATGCATGAGAACCCTAAAAATGACATGCATGCCATCCCAGCATTATTTTAATGATGCATGCACTATTTAAGTCTCCCTCTGCATGCATGCAAGTCAACGGCAAATTAGAAGATAAAGTGACATGCATGCAAGTCAACGGCAAATTAGAAGATAAAGTGACCTAATTAGGTCAAAGATTAGGGTTTTGCGCAGTTGAACTTTATAAATAGAGGAGAAAGCAAGAGGAGACTTCACTTTTGGATTATGATTATTTTGGGAGCTCTTGGATAGCAGCACAGCGTGCAGCACAGCAGTTGGGGTTAGACACGGAGTCTTCAGCTAACAGGATTTCGGCAGTGAAACATCTGTCCTAGTCTTATTCCGGGTAAGCCATACAGGTTCACCACTTGTTCTTCATTCATTCATCAGTTATCTAGTACATGGTATAGATCGTTGCAGGGACACGTGTGCAGCCGTAAGAGGGGGTTTTCAGCCAGAAAGCCCTAATTAGCTGCTGGGGCCTTCAGATCTCAGTTTCCTTCCGAAACTCGGGCACCTTTCTCATCATCAGCTTCATACTCCGGTACCCAGTGAGTTTCAGATCCATCAGTGCTCATCCGAAGCAGTTATCAGCAGTTTCGGGGTTCCAAGGGGTGAGTAGCTGCCTCTTTGAAGTGATTCGCTACCCTACCTAGAGATCTCTGAACCTTCGCATGCTCCGGGCATTCTCTCCGACACTGAACCGCTATCAGTCCTGCAAATTCTCGGTCCGATCGGACACCTCCTTCCTTGAGGGCGTCACACTTTCCTACTTGGGTGTCTTGCTGCTGGGGGAACTCACCTGAAGCAGGGGAGCTCAGTTCCTCTCCGATCCAGCTTGCAGTACTGGCAGACTTTCTCTGGAGTAGTTCAGACCGGCTTATCAGTGGTAAGTGTTCATTCTATCTCGCAAACCCTAACCCTAATTTTTCCTATAAAATAGGGATTTTTGCATGGCAATTTACATGCCCAGTTGTATCAGCATAATTGTTTAGAAATAGAAAATATCGAAAATTGGGATATTACATTGTTCTTCGGAACAAGTCTCATCCTTCTTTTCTTGTAGGCGATTGTACGCGATCTTTCCTACAAGTCAAATGCATTAGTTGTATAGTTAGAAACATTTCATAAGGCATATTCATAATGGCAAATTCTTATGCATAAAGATACAATCATGCAACTATTTTAGCCAATACAACATTCATCCATATCTCACGGAAACTTTCTAGATGCCTTCCATCTCTACCATGACATCATTGAGATTGTGCACTAATCCAATATGTTAGAAAAGAGGTTTCATTCTAGTTAAGTAGCAATGGAGAGTTGTATGGCACCATGAGCTACTTACCCATCACATGCATATTAGTAGTATATTGTCATTAATGCAAACATTCTATCATGCATAACACATCAACTAAATATAACAAAACAATACCATGAAATGACAATTGAATACTTATCTTTATTCGTTTTGTGGGTAGACTCCTTCTTGAGCCTTCAGCTTCATCATCTTCTTCATTCATAACAACATCGTTTCTTATCGAAATGCTAAGATGGATAAGATGTTCTTCAAGAGTTGAGTCCTTCGTATTCCTCATCACTTGAGGGATCTTCTCTGGATGGTGAGAACTTGATCTTCAGTTGCTCCCATTTTCTCTTCTCTTATTATGAGTCGAGCTTCTTCTTGTGTGCACTCTTCCCAGAGTCTGTTCAAGGTAATCACTTCCTTATAGGACACATTCCTCGAATGAATAAATCCCATGATCCTAGGAGGCCATTCAAGGTGGTTATAACCATATCTTATTCTTCTTCGATTGCTTCGTCATATAGCATCGAACACTTCCTTTTGGTGTCTTCAAGGATGACACATGAGGGATGAGATGATCTTTAATATAATCTACAATGATTCTCTTGGCTCTAGCCTTGGCCTCATCTCCCTCTGGCTCCTAGACCTTTCTTACTGAAATACTGATCCAAGTCAATTTCTTCAAGGATCACGGAGTTCCTATACTTCTTCCGATTTATATTCTTCTCTTCGAAATAGCTTGGTTAAGTAATCAAACATCTCATTAGGTGTCTTTAGAGAAGACACATGTGGTATAAGGTGATCCTCGTAGCCTTGACCAAGTTCTTCTTGTGTAAGGCTTTAGCCTCATCTCCCTCTGGAACTAGAACCTCTCCACTTGTGTAGGTGTCCAATTCATTTCCTTCAAGAACCAGGGAGATCCTATACTTCCATGCTTAGAAGTTGTCAGCTTCACCAAGCTTATCATCAAGCTGGTGTCATTAGTCAGGAGAACCTCAAATGTAAATAGCAAAAGATTAGATCTTACCGATTTGAGGTGTCCATCCTGGTTCCGGAGCTGGCTGATCTAGGGTTTGTCAGAGAAACCCTAATTTTCAAAACTTGGAATCTTTCAGATCTAATTGCATAGAAAGATGGGCCTCTTCAAGGCGAGTTGTCCAATGTACTCCTTTTATAAAAACAGTGGAGGGAAGCTCCTGTTCCTAGCCTTGACCAAGTTCTTCTTGTGTAAGGCTTTAGCCTCATCTCCCTCTGGAACTAGAACCTCTCCACTTGTGTAGGTGTCCAATTCATTTCCTTCAAGAACCAAGGAGATCCTATACTTCCATGCTTAGAAGTTGTCAGCTTCACCAAGCTTATCATCAAGCTGGTGTCATTAGTCAGGAGAACCTCAAATGTAAATAGCAAAAGATTAGATCTTACCGATTTGAGGTGTCCATCCTGGTTCCGGAGCTGGCTGATCTAGGGTTTGTCAGAGAAACCCTAATTTTCAAAACTTGGAATCTTTCAGATCTAATTGCATAGAAAGATGGGCCTCTTCAAGGCGAGTTGTCCAATGTACTCCTTTTATAAAAACAGTGGAGGGAAGCTCCTGGAACAGGAAGCCCTAGTTTTCCAATTTCCTCTACAGAAATGCCTGATATTGTTTCTGCGGTATCTCTGAAAGTACTGCTCCTCTGTGTCTGAAATTTCGTACTGAGGTAGCCTTGTCTGTCCTCTTTCCAACACCATAGGTTTGAGCAGCATTGGTTGCACTAATTGGGACTTATGAGAGTTTTCCCAAGGTGACTTATTTCAGGACTGTTCAGCATTGTGAACTTGTACGGACTACCACGTGTCCCTGTTTCATCATCAGGGTCTGAAACTTTTACCACAAAAAGTACAGTCTGTGCCCTGTCTGGAACATCTTGCGAAATTTCCTTTGGACCTTCGCAACCCAAGATATAGCAATTCTCCATAGGTGTCTTATTTAGGGATGAATCCTGGAAGAGGCTGGAACCCTGATTTGGAGGAATCATATCTCCCAGAATATAGTGAATCTGAGGCTGAAATTTTTATACAAGGTACATCAGGATGTTATCTTCGACCTGTAAAAATTTCGGCTCCTAAGCCTTCTTAAATCCCGAGATATAGCGAATGTACCAAAACTACCAGTTTTAATATTTTAGGGTTTTTCAGGCCCGGGGTCAAACTAGGGTTTGACTTTCCTTGAGTTTTACCCAACCAAAAAAATCGACCTTGGTCTCTAAAATTCGATTTTGATGAGGAGAGCAATCTAATGCTGGGCTCACTCAAATATTTCTCTTCTGTGAAAAGCCCATATTTCCCACAGCAGTGACTGAAAATGCCCGAAATCAAATTCTGTTTCGACAGAAAGATGCGCCCTTCAATGGAGAGTTAGCCTAGCCTTCTTTTGTTGGTGATCTGTGGAGAGAGACCCAAAAAGTAAGAAGCCCTAGCTTCTACAACTACACAGTGTCTTCTTCTCAAGTTAGCTCTGATACCATGTTAGATTTTTAACGTTTAAACAATATGATCTAGGATCTTATCTGAGAGAATACATGCACAACAATAATCACAAGAGACAAGAGACAGAGTTTTCCTCGGGGAAACCATAAAGGAGAAAACCCTGCAACTTCCTCAGAGATAGAATGAGCACCAATGGCAGTAGTAAAACCCAAAGACAGAAAGATGGTCTCCAACAGTTGTTCTCTCTCTCACCTATGCGCTGTAGCTGGGTGAGTGTGTGTGTTCTAAATAGAGAGGCTCACCCTCTATTTATACTAGTTTCTGACTTGACATTAACTCACCAGGGCCAACTTCTCTAGGAGAGTCTCATAACCCTAGTGCCCCACAACTGCGGGGACTTTGCCCCATAATCAATAAGGAGGGTCACCTTCTATGACTTTACATGACTTGATTACATTACTGATTCTCCCAATAGGAACATCGACGTATGATTTTACATGACTTGATTATATTACTGATTCTCCCAATAGGAACATCGAGGTACAATACATAAGTGAATACATTCCGAAGTTACAAATACATCAACAAGATGCACCACTATCTATGAGCCAGGTATCACTAGTGGTGGGAACAGTACCTGTTAGAGCTGAGATGAAGAAGAATTATGTACGATCTTCATTCTTTTGTTTCTTGTGATGATGATCCTTTTCTACATCAGTAGTTGAAGCTTCTTGCCTCCTTTTGTGTGAACTTCGACAGCTACTAACATAATGACTGTATTTCTTGCACCTGTAGCATTGGATCTAAGATAGATCCTTCTTTTGATTCTTCTGATCTAGGGGAGGACATGATCTCTTATCTTGATGCTTGTGATTGTATGGCTTCCTTCCCCTTCCCTTGCCTTTCTTGTCATGAGATACAAACGCATGATTTTCCTCAGGTTGAGTGCCATTAAGTCTTTGGCGTGCTACTATTCTTGTCTCTTCCTGAGTGCATTCTTCCCATATCTTATCAAATTTGGGCAACTTGGTTCGACCAGTTATAGTTTGGATGAAAGACTCCCGAGATGGTGGGAGGCCATTTAAGGTGGTCATAACGAGATCCTTTTCTTCAAGAGTGTCTCCACTAAACTTTAGCTTGTCCTGGAGCTCGGTGATCCTCATGAAATATGAGCCAATATTCTCGGACTTCGTCATCTTCATATTTGACAATTTATTCCTCAATGTGAGTCACATTGCTGCTACTGTGTTCAAATAGCTTCTTTAAGATTTTGAACAACTTCCTCGTCGTCGTCTTTTCTGAGATATGAGGAACCAAGTGATCTCTAACCGAGTTCAATAAAATCCTTCTTGCTTTGGCATCATTCTTCCTCCAGCGAGGTTTGTCTTCTTCGGCTTCTAGTTCTGCGACCTTTGCATTTACAAACTATAATAGGTCATTTTCTTCATTTAGAAGAAAAACCCTAGACTTCCAGGGGATGACGTTGGAATCCCCTTCCAAACGATCTTCAACCTTCATGCTAATCATCTTGACTGTAGATCTAGAACTGAAACCCTAGCCGAGGCTCAGTCAAAACTGAAGGTTGGAGTTTGGGAAAATGACTCCACAGATAAGTGCACCCTAGAAAGGCGAGTTGAGAGAGGTAGAGTCGAGCCAAAACTGTGGAGAAAGTAGGTCAAAACTGGAAACCCTAATTTCTGTTGCAGCAGCAAAATTAGGTCAAAATTGAAAATTCTCATAATTGAATTATGCCTTCACCAAAAGATGCGCCCTCCTTGGAGCGAAATTTCCAAGGCTCTTTTTCCGCCAAAAGGTTGAGTGAAGGCTTTCAAAGATGAAACCCTATTTTCAATAGGTTTCCAATAGAGTTCTGGCAATGGCTTCTTCTAGCACTGCTTTGATACCATGTTAGATTTTCATAAGATTATAGCAGTATATCTTACTTGCATTAATCAAAAGGAACACAAGTATTTTTATCCTAGGAAACCCAAATGGGAGAAAACCCAGAAACCTTCGTCTAGAGATAATAATTATGAGATCGAAGTACAATGAAGAAAGAGAAAATATGGAAATGCTTTCCAAAGATAGAAACCCTGAAAACAGTCTTCTTCTGCAGTATATGCGAACTTCTCTCTCCCAGAAAACTGCGAACTTCTCTTATGTTGTTGTTGTGCTGCTGTGTGGAATAATGAGGAGCGCCTCCTATTTATACAGATTTTCCACTAATATTTTAACTGGGGTCGACTTCTCTTGGGGAAGCAACATAATTTTTATTTTATAATTTTTATTTTTGTCTTTTCTTTTGCTTTCTTTTCTCCCCAAGGTCTACATTGTTCTTCTAGGGTTTGTATGATTGATTATAATAAGTTCATCTCCCAAAGAAGGTACAATACAAGAACAATAAGAATAGCTTCTATGATTGATTATAATAAGTTCATCTCCCAAAGAAGGTACAATACAAGAACAATAAGAATAGCTTCTATGATTGATTATAATAAGTTCATCTCCCAAAGAAGGTACAATACAAGAACAATAAGAATAGCTTCTGAAGTTGCACAAACTTAAACACATCTAACCTATGCCTTTACCTCAATCCTCTAGGGAAATCATTTAACACCATCCAATTTTGATGAAACTACATAACCCAAGCCTTAAAATATGGTAGAAAAATCTTGGCATGTCTCTCATACCAGATTGTATATGGGGATATTTACCCTCTTTTTAGCTGCACAGATCATGGTTGAGATTCATTTTATTAGAGCAGAGATATCATGATTACTGAGATGCAATCTTGTGGTTGCCATATGTTGCCTTGTGATGATGCCATGCCATTATGTTTCAGTGCTAGTTGCATGCATTGAGGATATTTTATTATGGATATATGGCTTTTATTGATGATTGTACTAGATGTTACTCATGTTACCTACACTTGTTGATTCTAATAAGCATGGTTAGTAGAAATGTTATGTAGGCTAGTACTTAGAAGCGGTTTTTGTTTTATGCACATACCATCAGCTAACATTTCTTGATCCTTACAAGGACCATAAATCTCCTTTGGCTCTAACTAAGACTCCTCTATCTCTGTATCATTCCACCTTTGTGTCCTGAAACAATTGGCTAAGATTTGACAAATTGACTCTTGACTCCCCCTCTGTGACCCCTTCACCATGAAGGTCTCCCTATTTTCCCTAGTGTCTCGACTATGTTGTGTTGCAACGATGTTCTCTGACGATATAGGAGGCTCACTTGTAAAACCCTGGGGTTGGCTATCATAAAAGGGGGGCGAGTTCCCAAGGAGCAATGTGCTCCCTAGAACTTAAACAAGTTTCCCCTATCCTTGAAATTGGTTAGTGGTTGGAAGCGTAGGTACTCCTTGAACTAACAGGTACTACCTATTTGCTCTAAACAAGCATTATTGTGGCAACTCCGTCGGGCCTATGGACAGTCGTTGGTAGCGTAGTTAAGGCCGTGCCATCACTAGTGCCCAAAAGGCATCCAGAGCCAATACCTTTCATCCATTACGCAACTAAAGATAAATAAAAAAGAAAAGAGCAAATGAAAACAAAAGAAAAAAAAGTGCAAAAGAAAAGGATTCAAAAGAAAAGAGTGAAAAAAGGAAAGAAAAGAAAAGAAAAATAAAAGGAGGGATTTGCTAAGGTCAAAAAAAATTAGTATCTCTTTACACCATTTTTTTAAACACGTTCCCTAGTGTTTGTTTGATTGGTGAATATAACAGAGTTACCCTTGTCCCCCTATCTTGAGTCAATTAGTCATCTTTGACCAATCCTCCACTTGACTAGACTTGTTGACGTTTTCCACCCTCACCCCAATGGAGAAATTCTATGTTGCACAAGTTTCTGAAACGCGGGTACGTTGGGTACGTGGACACGAGTATCCGATACGGCTAGAAGCTTCCCAAATTTGCAGGAAACGTAGGGTTGGGAGCGGCAATAATATATATTAATTTTTTAAAATATATTTTAAAAAAATAAACTTAAAAAACATAATTGATTAATTTCATAGCTTAAACTATGTTATCCTCTTAATCCTCGAGTAGTGTCATTAAATTCGTTCTTTTTAAATTTTCTCACTCCTCTAGGTCCACATTATACAAATCTCATTGTACGAGTTTGTAAAGGCAGGTTGCATATATGTGTACTAAGCACCAATAGCTTCATAAATCATAAGATTTAATATTTTTCTAATTCCTTGTTCCAACTCCATCTATATTATTGCTCCTAAGAGTGCTTAGTCTTTGGGTGCCTCTACATTTTTTTATGGTAACTACTACTTACTTCTAATGTGAATGAACTTGATTGTTTTAAGTTTAACTAACAAACTTTCAAATTTTTCGTATCTTGAGTTTGATATGGTTTATGATCCTAAATTGCTATATCTAGCTATAATCATTTGAGATATGAATTAAAGTTGTATAGTATCTTAGTATTGTAAAAGATCCATTTGTATTCACTTAAGTACATTTGCAACATATAATTTGAGTATGATTGGATCTAAACATTTAAAAGGTCTGGGCCCTCTTAATTTATATAACCTTGAAATTAAAAAAAATGACATTATTGGTAGATTCAATTGAAATTTTTATTATTGGTGATTTCTTGACACAATAAACTTCAATCATTCAATTGATTTTCAACACTTTTCTTATGATTTTGGCCTCCACATGGTTGAGAGCTTGTCGAAGTTCCTTGTTTGTTTGGGAGCTTCTACAAGCTCCCAATAAAAAGGGAGCAGCAAAAGCAAGTTCCCAAAAAGCTCCCGAAAAGTTCCCAAGTTCCCAAAGAAGCTCCCATCAAAAAGGGGACGTTTCATACCAGCTCCCACGCTGGAAGCTCCCAAACAGACAGGGAGCTTCTACAAGCTCCCAATAAAAAGGGAGCGGCAAAAGCAAGTTCCCAAAAAGCTCCCGAAAAGTTCCCAAGTTCCCAAAGAAGCTCCCATCAAAAAGGGGACGTTTCATACCAGCTCCCAGGAGCGGGGAAACGCCGGGTACGGGTTACCAAAATCCCGGGAGCGGTACCCGTGCAACTATGGAGAAATGGCCTTTGCATACTCTTGATGATTGTTTAAATGGCGGCATGTTTATAAAACATCAATCTCATGCTTTGTGCTAGTTTATGTAATAATTTATATGTTTGAAGTCATGCAATAATTCAAATGGATCACTCTTGTAATGTAAGTATTGTAACTCTAGTACGTCATCAATATAAACCATTTGAGATGTTATTTTGTCCTTCCAAAGTCATTAGAGAAGTCCATTCATTCAATAGACAACTTTGTCTAACTTTGACAAAAATTGACTTTTTCAACTTTTTGACTTGGTCGAGTAGGGGTTTGACTTGGTCAACAAAACCAGTGAATAGTATGTGATCATATTTCATCATCATTCATCATATTTCAACCTTTGGAAGCCAATTTGATCTATCCAAATGTGATTTTCAGCTCATATGGACTAACATGCTTTAATTTATGGATTTTCCTAACTTTTCAATTAAAAAAGCTTAAATCCTAGTTTTATAATCCGGAACAAGAAGAAAATGGATAATTCAGATTAGTTTTTGGCATGGTATGGATTGACATGGGATAGTAAAGCATCATTGGACTCATCCAAGGCAAATTCCAAGTGATTTCATCATGTATTCATCAATATCCAACTAATAGGTGTTAATTAATCAAGCTTCATAAAGTTTGATTTAAAACATGCCTAAGTCAAAATTAAGTGGCAACGGGGAATGTAATTGGGAAAATAATGAAGTGTGTCCTTTTCAAATGTGACAAGGATGTCAAATCAACAATTACTTAGCATTCTCCACATGTTTTGGGTCCTCTTATGAGTTTTGAGAAGGGAAAATTTGCCCAAGGAGGGCGATTTTCTGCATTAAATATTTTCTCTTATGGCCCACTAAATCCACCTCAGCCATTCCTCATTGATAAGGAAACATTCATACATGTTATCCTTGGAATTGTTTACACTTTGGCATCTGTATTTGGTCCCCACGTTCTCCATCTAACATTCAAAAATTTTGATGTAAAACTCAACAAATGTTACGATTTAATCTCCACCATTGAAGTAAAGGGTGAGAGTCGAGACTCAAATGAAGATCTCAGCCCTCTATTTAGAGTTGGGGATTTTGCTCTCTCTTCTTTTTTAAACAGAGAATGAGCTTCGTTTTGTAAGGGAGGAAGTTTTGGAGATCTATATAAAAACTTTGTTTCTGCTCTTCATTTCTCAAGTGTTCTTGGTCACTTGTACTTGGATTTTGATTCCTGCCTTCCTCTATTGGTATGCATTTGAGATCTGGTTCGAATCTAAGGAAATATCTATGATTATGTTTATTGTATGAAGCTGGAATTTAGAATTACTAATGGTCTTGTCGTTTAATGGTAAGAATCTCTCTTCAATGATTTATCGTTCATTCTTCTATTGCTGAGTTTTGCTCTTACTCTTTATACAATAGATCTCCTAACATCTTCGCTCGTTTTTCTTAGGCATTTGTGACTTCTCACCACTTTGCACTTGTAAAGGATTGATTTAGTAAGTTGTTTCGGAACACTTGGTGAGGAAAAAGGGTGTCTTAGAGGAATCGATTTATTCACTGCCTGAGGACCTATACAAATAGTTGATTTCAGCTGCATGCCAAGGTGTTAGGAGGGGTGCTTCAACTCCAAGCACAACATCAAGACACTCGTGACATGTTCTATGTATTGTCTCTTCTTTCTCCACTCAAAATAAAATCTCCTTCTCTTTGAGATTTGTTTGGCATTAGAGAAAATATCCATTTACTTAACTTGGGTATTTTTGCACTCTAAGCATGCAAATCAAATCAATAGTTTGCATGCACAAAGTTGAAAATACATGCTTAGAAGGGTAGGGAATGCATTGGAAAATCTTATAATTGCATATTACATGGTAGGGTATTGTAGATTTTGCTCTAGTGTAGTTTATTTGCATGTTTCTATATTTTTCTTGAATCTGATTTTTAAGCCAGCAAAAACTGTTACTTTGCTTAGATACACTTTAAACTCATATCAACAACTTCATTACACTCACAACCTTTAGATTTAATCCATAAAATTAACAATAAGTGAAATCTGAACTTAAAAATAAGATGGTTATCTTCAAACTCAGCATTTAAAAACTCTTTAGTGACATTAACTTCAATTTCTAGGCACATACTTAAACTCAACTATCCAGAAATCTCTTTCCTGGCCATCTAAGCACTAGGACAGCCATTTACTTTGTTTCCTATTCATTTCTAGGGTCACTAATTTAATCGAGAGTAGCTTGCTATTTGATTCTAAATCCTTCTAGTTACGCTTCCTTGATTAAAGGGTCATTTTAAATCATTAACCTCAAACCCTTTAGCAATTCCCCCAGGATGCCACAATTTTCCCTTGTTAATTTTCAAGTGAGTTCTATGGGAAAGTTGGTTTCCATTGGCAAGTACCTGAAAAAGCTTGACTGGTTATACCTCCCGTGGTTAGTCCAGGTCTACCTTGGTAGATCTGGGAAACTTAAAGAGAGAGGACCTAACCCACATGACACTTAGGGGTATTGTCTTGAGGTTCCACCGGGTTAGCAGTCGATTATACCTTGCAATCCTAGGGTTGTTAAGTTGTGTGACAACAATGCCTAATCGATGATTTTGGCTTGAGCAAAGGCTACTATTACCCTCCATATCCTCTACAATGTGCCATGTCAAATGTGCCAAACAAGAGGGGTCATTTTCATTGCAGAGGCCAAGTTGGGGCGTGTTTTATGTAAAAGTGTTGGTCTAGTGAAGCCCAAGACCCTTGGTTTGGTCATGGAAAGTCTTCTTGGTTTTCATTTCAAGTAGTATTGGCCTAGTAGCTCTATTGACTGCCTCCTTTATGTGGTGGAAGTCCTGTTAGTTTTTATAACTCAGTTGGTCCGTCCCCATGATTTTGATGTCACATGGGGGGGTCATAAGCTGTATTTTTCTAGGCAACTTTTTTAATGTAAAGTGACTTTATATTTTAAAAGTGAGTTTGAACTTTATCATTAAAGTGAGATTTAAGTTGTGGGGCCCAAATATTTAGTGTGCACTTTATTCAATAAAAGTGAGTTTATATTGTGCAATTAATGAGAATCCTAGGATCTAATCAATCTCTATGAATTTTGTACCTAGGAAAGTGTTCCCCTAAGTGACTTTAGCCTTAGTCACTTAAAGAGGGCAAATAAAGTGACCCTTGCATTAAATGACTTAAGTGAGGCATTTAATTTGACTTTAGAGTGTAAAGTCACTTTTTGGATAAATTTAAGTGGGTCAGTGAAATTAATATTTTGAGAATTAAATATGAGCAATTAATTTCATCCATTGATCCAATCTATCCTCCACCGTTAGATTAAATGAACCCTAGGGTTCTCTCAAAAAGGCAAGGGAAGGTCATTTTCCTCACTTTTGCAGATTGAAGTGAGAAGAGAGAGCTGAGAGAGGAAGTTTCCATTTTCTAAGAGAGGAAGGGAAAAATTGCAGCACGCATTTCAAAAAAGAGATTGCAACAGGCAGAGGGCACATTTTAGAGGCAAGGGACATGCACGATTTTCGAGGAGCTACATTTATTGTAGGCTGTCCATACGGTCCGTATAGTACGGATTCCACACAGGGACACGATTTCCAAGGGAGAATTTTGGGCTCATAAATCGAGGCAGATTCCGGGCACATTTCTCAAGGCTGACAGAGGCACGGTTTTCGAGGCAAGCCATACAGGCACAAATTCTGAGGCACTTTCCAGCGACACGATTTTCGAGGTAGGTCATACAGTCCGTATAGTGGCACGATTTTCGAGGCTGCTCAACAGAGAAAAAAATAAAAATCAGAGTTGGATTTTTTTTGCTGTTGAGCACGAGAATCAAGACAGAAATTTCTTCCAGGTTGAGATAAGTAGGTTTAAGAAATTTCCGAGTTTTGCTGTAAAAAAAAATTTTCCTCAAAAATAATAAATCTCTCTCTCTCTGACTGGTTTTCCCCTTGTGGGTTTTTCCAGGGCCATTGGCCAAAAAAATTTGAGTACTATGTGTTGAATGGAGTGCATCTTATTTAATTTATGTCAGTAAAAGATTGAAGTTACAGCAGTGTTTTAAGTCTGAAAATTTTATGTTTATTTCCAGCATTTAAATTTCTGGGTTTGCAAATAAATTGAGACAAATTTTTACTTATAACCGGAGGCTGAAAACTTGCAAAAATCTACATGGTATCAGAGCTGAGTGGGGCAGAAAACTAAACATTTGTAAACAGAAAGTCATTTCCAAAATTCATAACACTTTTGTGATAGTAGTACATTTTTGTTGAAACTTGTTCTTTAGAAATTCTACTCCCGGACTGAGAAGTGAAGATAGACTAGATGGGGCAGGGAACTTTGTCTCATGGAAGGCCAGGATAGTGCTTTTGTTGAGAGAGAATGAGTTGTGGGATGAGGTAGTCCTTAATACTACAGCTCACCCCATTGTCATTCCCTATGCTACTACTGATCCAGTCGCAGCAACTGCCTTTGGGAAGAAGGACATTAAAGCCATGAGGATTATCTTGGATGTTGTTAAAGACCATGTTATTCCGCACATTTCAGCTAAGGATCATGCACATGAGATGTGGAGTGCTTTGACCGGATTGTTTCAGAGTTCTAATGAGAATAGGAAGATGGTTCTTAGGGAGAAGCTGAAAAATATCAAGATGGTCAAAGGAGAGGCTTGTATGACTTATCTTACTAGGATCTCTCAGGTGACAGATGAGCTTGCGGCTGTTGGGGTGGTTGTTACTGGTCCTGAGCTAGTGCGTCCGGCCTTGAATGGGGTGATTGCACCTTGGGTTGTGTTTGCACAGGTTTTGGTGGCTAGAGAGAACTTACCATCATGGGACAAGGTCTGTGATGGAGACTCGGGAGGAGACTCAGAGGGGTTTCTTGCAGTGTAGTGCTTCTACTAGTAGGCATGATGAGGAGGATGTGGCCTTGACAGCGAAGGGGAAGAAGAAGAACAAGAAGGGTGGGGCTAAGCAGCAGGATGGGCAAAAGAAGGAGCTGAGCATTGTAAAGTGCTTTGCATGTCACAAGATGGGACACTATGCTGGGTAGTGTCCGAACAAGAAGAAGCAGCAACAGACAGCAGCTTCAGCGGAGGTCGATGACTTTGCCGCGAGATTTCAGAGTGAGTTTCACTGTGCACTAGGCATATTGAGAGAGAGAGCATCTATTCTCATCAGTGCGGATGTTGATAGACAGAGGGATTTTTCCTTGGTGACAGACCATTCTTACAGTGCATCTACTTCCAGCACTTGGTATATTCATAGCGGAGCCTCAAGCCACATGACAGGTGCTCGTGAGATGTTCTCCGAACTTTCACAAACAGAGATGGATGTGGAGGTGGTGTTGGGAGATGACTCAGCAGTCGTTGTTGGGCGTGAGACCATTACCTTTCAGAGGGAGTCCATGAGTCCCATGGTGTTGAGAGATGTATTGTATGTACCTGGGCTGAAGAAGAACCTAGTTTCAGTTTCCATGATCGAGGATCAGGGTCTTGGGGTGTCCTTCCTAGATGGACATGTGCATATGTTTCCCAAGACTGCAAGACCATCTGCTTCAGTTTCTATTGGAGTTAGATGCGGAAAACTGTATAGGCTCTTATTTCAGCCTCAGCATGCCTTGGCACATAGCAGCGGCAATGAGCTGTGTGACCTTTGGCATAGGAGGATGGCTCACTTGCATCATCCAGCCTTGGGGTTGTTGAGACAGATGGTTACAGGTATACCAAAGTTCAGCACAGGGCAGAATGATGTGTGCAGGGGGTGTGCTTGGGAAAGCACACCAAGACTACTTTTCCGAGCTGTGATAGTAGGTCAGCAGGGGTCCTTGACTTGATACATTCAGATTTGTATGGATCGATGTCTTATGTTTCCTTGAGAGGATACGAGTATTATGTGACATTCATTGATGACCATTCCAAGAAGACCTAGATCTACTTTCTGAAGAGCAAGAAGTCCGAGGAAGTCTTGCAAAGGTTCCAAGAGTTCAAAGCTCTTGTGGAGAACCGAACAGGGAGGAAGATCCGAGTTCTTAGATCGAATAACGAGGGTGAGTATACCTCCAAAGAGTTTGATGGATTTTGTAGGCAGGAGGGTATCAGGAGACAGTTGACAGTTCCATATACTCCAGAGCAGAATGGGGTAGCAGAGAGGAAGAACCGGTCCATTGTTGGAGCAAACAGAGCTATGTTACATGACCAGTCTCTTCCTTTCTTTCTCTGGGGTGAGGCTTGCAACACAGTTGTATATCTTCAAAACAGGAGTCCCCATCGTGTCGTGGGGAACATGACACCTGAGGAGTGTTTTTTAGGCAAGAAGCCTGAGGTTAGCCATTTTCGGATCTTTGGTAGTTTGACTTACTTTCATGTCCCTTCAGAGAAGAGGACAAAGTTGGATCCCACTGCAGAGAAGGGCATCTTTGTGGGCTATGATGAGACTTTGAAGGCCTTCCGGATTTACCTTCCCTCTCAAAGGAAAGTGGTTGTGAGAAGGGATGTGAAGTTTGAGGAGGAGCGGGCCGTCAGGAAGTCGAGAGAGTCAGAGCAGGGAAAGCAGCAGGTTCCTGCACCTCAGGTTATGACACAGGTTCCATCAGCGCAGCAGTCAGGATCACAGGTTTCCGGGGTTACAGGACCACACAGTGCAGGCACAGGTTCACCAGGTTCACTGGTTTAGCCAGTAGGGTCTTCGAGGACAAGTGATGGATCTACGATTACAAGTACACCGTACTGGGGATCAAGACAGGATTTCAGGGTACACTTGGTGTTGGTACACCAGCTTCACGTTCACAAGTTATTGGGGTTTCTAGCTCTGGTAGTTCTTCGAATAAGGACAGGCCAGTGTGGGAAGAACCTTCAGAGAAGAAGAAGCCTAAGTGGCTTCGGGAGACCTTAAAGGATGCTTTGAAGGTTAGGACACCCAGGGAGTCAATGAGGGCCATCAAGATGCCTAACAAATTGGGCATGTTGTTGGTGGCTAGTACACGTGATTCTGAACCTTCTACTTTTGAGGAGGCTTCCCAGCATCATGTTTGGCGAGATGCCATGATGGATGAGTACCATTCCATCATGAAGAACGATGTGTGGGAGATAGTTCCGAGACGTGAGGGAAAGTTAGTGGTGACTTCTCGGTGGCTTTACAAGCTAAAGCATGCAACGGATGGGAGTGTGGAGAAGTACAAGGCCAGGTTTGTAGCGCGGGGGTTTTCACAGGTTGAGGGTATTGATTATAATGAGACTTTTGCGTCGGTTGCTCAGTATACTTCTATCAGGGCATTGATCTCCATTGCAACGGAAATGGGTTGGAAGATCAATCAAATGGATGTGAAGACCGCATTTCTCAATGGGATCATACAGGAGGAGATTTATGTTGAGCAACCTCATGGCTTTGAGATTCATGAGAGAGTCTCATGTTTGCAAGTTGAAGAAAGCCTTATACGAGCTAAAGCAAGCTCCTAGAGCTTGGTACTCCAGGATCGATTCTTACTTGCTGAGTATGGGGTTTCAGAAGAGTGAAGCAGATCCGAATCTTTACTTCATCATGGTTGGAGATGATACGCTTATTCTTCTGCTATATGTTGATGACTTGTTTATCACAGGGGGAGAGAGACCCATTGCAACTTGCAAGAAGGATCTTGCAGCAGAGTACGAGATGACAAATATTGGGTTGATGCATTATTTTATAGGATTGGAGGTTTGGCAAGAGCCTGGACATATTTTCCTGGGACAGGGAAAGTATGCGGTTGATATTCTGAGGAGATTTAGGATGGAGGATTGCAGGCCTATGTCGACACCTATGATCACCAACTGGAAGAAGCTTCATGCTTCTGAGGGAGTGTTGGTGGATCCTACTTTATACCGTCAGCTCATTGGGTCATTAATGTATCTGGTCAACACTCGGCCAGATATGTGTTTTGCAGTGAACACTCTTAGTCAGTTCATGGTTGAGCCTAGGAGTGTGCATTGGGTAGCTGCAAAACATGTGTTGCGTTATCTAGTAGGGACAGTGGATTTTGGTCTGGACTACAGGAGGTCAGATGGGATCAGATTGGTTGGTTTTATAGACTCAGATTGGGCAGGCAGTGTGGCAAACCGGCAAACTCAGATAGGTTTTAATGTAAAGTGACTTTATATTTTAAAAGTGAGTTTGAACTTTATCATTAAAGTGAGATTTAAGTTGTGCGGCCCAAATACTTAATGTGCACTTTATTAAATAAAAGTGAGTTTATATTGTGCAATTAATGAGAATCCTAGGATCTAATCAATCTATGTTAATTTGTACCTAGGAAAGTGTTCCCCTAAGTGACTTTAGCCTTAGTCACTTAGAGAGGGGAAATAAAGTGACCCTTGCATTAAATGACTTAAGTGAGGCATTTAATTTGACTTTAGAGTGTAAAGTCACTTTTTGGATAAATTTAAGTGGGTGAGTGAAATTAATGTTTTGAGAATTAAATATGAGCAATTAATTTCATCCATTGATCTAATATATTCTCCACCGTTAGATTAGATGAACCCTAGGGTTCTCTCAAAAAGGCAAGGGAAGGTCATTTTCCTCACTTTTGCAGATTGAAGTGAGAAGAGAGAGCTGAGAAAGGAAGTTTCCATTTTCTGAGAGAGAAAGGGAAAAATTGCAGCACGCATTTCAAGGAAGAGATTGCATTAGGCAGAGGGCACGTTTTTCGAGGCAAGGGACATGCTCGATTTTCAAGGAGCCGCATTTATTCCAGGCTATCTGTATGGTCCGTACAACACAGACTCTGTACAGGGACACGATTTCCAAGGCATAATTTTGGGCTCAAAAATCGAGGCAGATTCTGGGCACACAGCTCGAGGCTAACAAAGGCATGGTTTTCAAGGCTTGTCATACAAGCACGAATTCCGAGGTACTTTCCAACGACACGATTCTCGAGGTAGGTCGTACAGCAGGCAGCGGTACAGTCCGTATAGTGGCATGATTTTCGAGGTTGTTCAACAGAGAAAAAAAATAAAAATCAGAGTTGGATTTTTTTGCTGTTGGGCACGAGAATCGAGACAAAAATTTCTTCCGGGTTGAGATAAGTTGGTTTACGAAATTTCTGAGTTTTGCTGTAAAAGAAAAATTTCCTGAAAAATAATAAATCTCTCTCTCTAACTGGTTTTGCCCTTGTGGGTTTTTCCAGGGCCATTGGCCAAAAATGTCTGAGTACTGTGTGTTGAATGGAGTGCATCTTATTTATTTTCTGTCAGTAAAAGACTGAAGTTACAGCAGTGTTTTAAGTCTGAAACTTTTATGTTTATTTCCAGCATTTAAATTTTTGGGTTTGCAAATAAACTGAGACAAAATTTTACTTATAACCAGAGGCTGAAAACTTGCAAAAATCTACAATCTCATCCTTTGATTAGATAGTTATGGTAGTTAGGATTAGGGTTTCAATAGATAAAGTATAAAAGAGTGTTTAGGAAAAAGAGCGAGACATCAGAAGAAGAAGAAGATCGTACAAGCACAGAAATCGAGGCAGATTGCAGGCAAGAATTTCGATACAGTTTTTTTGCATTTAATGTTGGGCAGAATCTGTACAGTCTGTACCTGGCACAAATCCCGAGAAACTTGTTGTGTACAGTTTGCACTTGAGTTGACTGTGAGTATATTTGGCACATTTTCCAATGCAAATTTACAAATGAATGAGGGTTTCTAAAATTGTTTTGGTGTTGTGGAAGAAATTCTAAGTTGTTGAATTTCTTATTTTTTTTCTCTCATAAATAAAATTCTCTCTGGGTTTTCCTCTGGTGAGGGTTTGCCCTGGGCTTGGCCCTAAATTTTTGTGTTGTCACACTTATCTTCAGATTGAAATTGAGGGCATTGATGTTTATGCTTAAACTATCAGACAAATTCATTTTATGAATTATTAGTTCAGAAAAGTAATAAATGAGATTTGCAGTCAAAGTGTTTGATAAAAGTATAGTTCACGCGTGTGGGTTGACTGTGAGCATAATTGGGACATTTTCCAACGCAGATTTACAGATGAATGAGGGTTTCTGAAATTGTTTTGGTGTTGTAGAAGAAATTATGAGTCGTTGAATTTCTGATTTTATCTCTCATAAATAAAATTCTTTCTCTGGGTTTTCCTCTAGTGAGGGTTTGCCCTAGGCTTGGCCCTAAATTTCTGTGTTGTCACACTTATCTTCAGATTGATTTTGAGTGCATTGGTGTTTATGCTTAAACTATCAGATAAATTCATTTTATGAATTATTAGTTCCGAAAAGTAATAAATCAGATTTGCAGTCAAAGTGTTTGATAAAAGTCCAATAAGAAAGTTTTGTGGTTCTTTATCAAATTTCTTCATGGTATCAAAGCATGATTGTTGAAGAAGGTGTGTTAAGTTGTGTTGATACAGAACAGAAGAGGTTCAAGTGAGGGTTAGCTAAAGATTATCAGTTGAAGTCATGACCTCAGCAGGTTTGCGATTTGAAGATAGGTTGGATGGGTCTGATAATTTCAGCCCTTGGAAAGAGCGTATAACTGTATTGTTCAAAGAGTCGAAGCAATGGGATATTGTTGGTGCTTCTGACACCATCACAATGCCCACAAATGTTGCTCTAAAAATTGCCTTTGATAAGAAAGATATCAAGGCACAAAGAATCTTTTTGGACTCCAAAAAAGATCATTGTGATACCTCACATCACAGGTAAGCCACATGCTTTTGATATTTGGAAAGATTTATGTACTCTTTATCAAAGTAAGAACCAAAACAAAAATATCGTTCTCAGAGAAAAACTGAGGAACACCAAGATGACTGATGTTGATACAGTAACCACTTATCTCACCAAAATTTCTCGAGTTAGAGATGAACTAGGTGTTGCTGGTGAGAAAGTGAAGGATGAAGAGCTTGTTAGATATGCTCTTAATGGGTTCACTGCAAAATGGCACACAATTGTGCAAGGATTAGCTGCTAGAGAGAAACTTCAAGATTGGACAAGGTTATGGCACGACTTTGTTCAAGAAGAGTCTTGAGAGGGGACATTCCAGAATAGCACTCAAAGCAGTGAAGACAATCTAGCCCTTCTTACCAAAGGAGAAGGTAAAGAGGGGAAGAAAAGGGAGAAAGACCTTAGTAAGGTTAGGTGTTTTAACTGCAACAAATACAGACACTATGTTAGTCAATGTCCTAAGAAGAAGGATGAAGACAAAGAGGGAGCAGCATCAGCAGAAGTAGAAGAATATGCTGCCCAATTTGAAAAGGAATTTTATTTGGCATCAGTTGAGACTAGTATAGGTAGTTCAATAAATTACCATGACACATGGATAATTGACAACGAGTCAACTAGCCATATGACTGGAAAGTATAGAGTTTTTCAGAGGATAGAAGAGATTGCTCTAGGAGACTTTGTTGAAACAGATATTGGAAATCCTCAGGAAGTGATAAGAGGACTTGGAACTGTGAAATTCCAACTAGATCTGGGAGAAATTCTTGAAGTAAACAAGGTACTATTTGTTCCAGGTATGAAAGTTAGCAGATTTTCTATGTCATCATTGGAGGATGACGGGTATGGACTCTTTGTCAAGACAAGACATATATTTCTCTAGCTAGTAGAGAGCCCAATTGTTACCACGATTTACATGGGAATAGAAGAGATAGACTTTATTTTCCGCAGGGAGAGGTGTTATTTCAAGGGTTAGGTGGATGGTTATCTGAGACTGAATCTGAAGATGAGGCAGGTAGATATTAGTTTTTCTTAAGATCTGATTAGATTATCTAGGATATTTATCTGAAAGAATAACAAGTACAGCAAGATGCATAAGATATAATAGATACACAAGACACACAAATTTTCACCGGGGTAACCATAAAGGAGAAAACCCCGCAAACTTCCTCAGACAGGACATATGTTTCTCTACCTGATAGAGAGCCTAGTTGGTACCACGATTTACATGGGAATAGGACAGGCTTTATTTTCCACAAGGAGAGGTGTTATTTCCAGGGTCAAGTGGATGGTTATCTGAGACTGAATCTGAATATGAGGCAGGGACATATTAGTTTTTCTTAAGATTTGATTAGATTATCTAGGATCTTTATCTGAAAGAATAACAAGTACAGCAAGATGCATAAGATATAATAGATACACAAGACACACAGATTTTCACCGGGGAAACCGTAAAGGAGAAAACCCCGCAAACTTCCTCAGAATAGTAAGATGATCAAAAGCAGTAATAAGAAGCATTCAGCAGCTATCTATCTCTCTTCCTCTGACTGTCTCTCTCTCTCTCATGCGAACTTGAGAGTGTGAGGTGTGTGTAAATGAGGGAGAGTGTCTCCCTATTTATACCCTTTCAAGTCGCTAACCAAACATAATACTCGAGCCTACATGTCTTCTCACATGGGGCCCACTTCTCCTAAAGAGACTACAGGTACATATTACACGATGTTACACTAGGGACTATTGCCCCAACTTACAACGGAGGTTGTACCTCAAGGTCTAGACACAATTTAGACATCCCGTAAAGGGGTAACTCCATTCCCAATGGGGGTACAACAACATGTAATGATAACATACATCATAATATCTTCCAAAGTTACAAATACATCAACACTCCCTCTTAACTAGGAAGGTATTCTCTCTCTACACAATCATCAACACATCTGGTTAGGTCATCATCGCATTGTCATCATCACGGAGTCATAAAGTCTTCATCATAGCTACTTCCATCATCTTCTTATAATTTGATCATCGTACCATACTATATGTCATCAGAAGTTTCTACAGAGCCAACCATTTTTCATGTTGGATGTAGGCCTAGTCCTCTGCCAGGTCTTCATCACATCTCAAGCAAGCCTTCACGTAGAAATTGTCTAGGATCTTCTTCACATTGCCACGGCAATAACTTGCGTCTTCTAACTTCATCTCGTCGTATCCAAATCATCTCTTTTGTCCTTCACAAGACATAACAACAAACAACCAAAGCATCTGCGGTCGACCCGCGTTCTATTAAAGAACCGCCTAGGTGCACCTCTTGTGCATCATGACCTTATCATCTCAACATGGGAACACATATATCTCATATATATGTAAGGACGAATTACGACCCAACAACCTGCTACACCAGGACCTTTTACGTTCTTCTGGTCAACCTCAAGGGATTAGATCTAAACAACCTGCGTCTAGGATCTTTTCCGTTCAGATAACCTTTGGGACATATTACATCCGAGTAACCTGCATACCACCTAGAACTCAGTATTTACACTCAGACAACTTACGGGGCGTATTACATCCGAATAACCTGCGTACCATGCTAGGGCTCAATCTTTACATTCGAATAACCCGTCACAAGACTGATTACATCCGAGCAACCTGCTACACCAGGATTTTTCCTGCTCGGACAACCTGTCTCATTTCCCATGTGAAATAATATGATTTGTATCAAGACTGATTACATCCAAGGATAACCTACAAGCTTCGCCAAGATGTTACAAATCGAATCTATGAGGCTATTGAAAGGCCTGTAATGAAAAGAATTTTCAAATTGGGGTTATTTCAAACCCACTGAATGCCTGCATGATTGCTTTTAAAAACAGATTGGCTAGGAATTCAAAAATGTGCTATGTTTGTGTAAGTGTATTTTTTAGAATGTATGTGCAGATCTAAACATATTGTTGTGTTATATTTCACGTAACGATTGGCAAAAGGATATAAATATATATTTATTGATTAACTCATGCCATCAAACATTATACAGTGTTGGGAAATGTTATTCAGATTCTATGTTTATAGATCAATTGTAAAATAGCTTGCTTGGGGTGTCATGTGGTTGTGATTGAGCCTGTCTGCAGATCGATCAACTTTGTTTGATGGAATGATTGAAAACTCACGAGAAACTATAACTATCCAATGAAGCATGTGCAGGCAAGTTGGATGCATTGTTTCTTTCTATTGAAGATTGTAGCTCCGATAGGAACTTTTGCACATGTTCAGGTGAACGTGTCGGAAGTAGTTTGAGTAAAATCTATTTTGTAATTCACTTTAGTAATAAAGTCTTATATTTAGTTGTTGAGTCCAATAAAGTGTATTTTTATACACTAGTGTGATTTTGACTAATCTCAACTATACATCTCACTAAGAGATTGAGGGTTCAGCTCAAGTATAAAGGTAGGACAAGATGGAGGGTTGATACACACATACACTCAAAGGAGCCAAAACCGAGAACCAAGTAAAAGTCAATGTATGGATTATGTATAGACATGTCCATACAGTCATAAGAAACAGTCCGTACAGAAGCAATGTTCTCCTTTTTCAATAGGCATTTTTTCCTTAAGTATGCAGATCTAGTTTTTTTGTGTATCGTACGGCCGTTAGTTTGATAGTTTGTGGAGGTATCCTTGTAAGCTTTGAATTGTTAATGAAAAGATTATTTGAAGGAGTAATTACTTCTTGTGTTTTTGCTTCTACTATTTACTTTCCAGCTATATGTGTGATTGCTTTATTTTTGAAAAATACTTCTTATATTCACATAAACTTATTTACAATCAAAAAAGGTAGCAGTGGAAGGGTATATACAATGCCTATCCTAACTGCTTTCTAAAGCTTATAAGAGCATAAATAAAATCATAATATACAATGGGATCCAACTTTTTGGCATCCTTGATTAACCGAGCACCCTTGGCTAGTAACTGATGCCATACCTCATCTTTCCAAAATGCATAAAAGCTAAAACAAAACTACTTTCTTGATCAAAAACATACTTGCACCTAAGACTCCATAGCACAAACAAAGCAGCTATCCGCAAGCAATACACAAACCAAAGAGTGAATCGCATACTAGGGAATAGCCATCTCCAAGTAGAGCTGCTCTCCAATAAAGTTTGCTTAAGAACAACTCAGGGTGTTACTTCTCCACAAATCTCCAATAGTCTCTGAGAAATCTACAGTCCCAAAAGATGTGCTTAACTGTCTCCAGTTTCTGGCACACAAGGAAAAGACCATCTAAGAGGCCAAACTTAGCCAGCCAGACCTTGGACGGAATCCCTTGATAGATCACCAACCAAGTCTAATCAATGGACATGCACATGCCTGAAGGTTTTGAGATACCCAATCGTTTTAGCAGCCTTGGATGACATCTTGTGTTGGAATGAATTTGTCCATAATGTCTTGGAATGGGGGATGACGATTCCTAGTTGTAAGCAGGGTGTGCAAAGTGTTTTACAACGTTTCTGACCGGATGTGATATTCTTAAAGTAGGCCAAGTCAACGAGATTTGAGCAGCGAAACAGGATGAGCTATATGTGTGATTCTTGCTATGTGGAAAATTTAATTTATGCAATTAAATAACAATCTTACTTAAGTTGAGAACATAGAGACAACAATCACCTAGGGTTTGAAATTTTAACATGGTATCAAAGTTTATTTAATTGAGAGGATCTAAAACATTTACGACAGAAGATCAATCATCGGAACCAATTGCTACAAACCAAGACCAACAGTTAGAGGCTTCCATAGGTAGTGCTTATCCGGTTTGGGAGTTTGTGCGTAGATCAGAGATAGCATCAGCGAGCCTTAGGTTCGAGGACAAACTGAAAGGTGCCTCAATTTCCTATCTTGGAAACACAGGGCAACTCTCTTATGGAAGAGAATGATCTTTGGGATATCCTCAAGGATGTACTGAATCCACCAACAAATCCGTAGGCTTTGGCAACTCACAATAAGAAAGGAGTGAGAACAAAGCTAATGATCATGGATGTTGTAAAAGGTCATATGACCCCTCGTATATCCAAGAAGACGGCATAGGAGATGTTCAATGCCCTGGTTAGCCTTTACCAGAGCGAGAACATAAACATGAACATGATATTGTATAACATCCTTAGATATGTAGAGATGACCAAATCAAACAAAGTCACTAGTTACCTGATGAAGGCCACGCAGATTCATGATCAATTTGTAGCAATAAGAGAGAAGGTTGAAGACAAAGAAAACAAAGAGCTAGTGAACCAAGCACTAAATGGGTTCCCATCTCAATGAGAAACATTTGTCCAAGGTGTTTGTGCTCAGGAGAATATTCCCTTCTGGGAAAGACCAAGGAATGATTGTACCCAGGAGGAGACTCAAATAGAGTCAAAGGCCAGCAAGTAGGGAGGTGATAGTGACCATGCCCTATTTGGTCAAACAAAGAAGGGTAGAGGTAAAATACCCAACAAGGGTAAGGTAAAGAGTGAGGAGTCATCCTCACAGACTAGAAGTATTTGAGTAAAATAAAGTGCTTCATATGTCATAAGCCTGGCCATTAAGCATCACAATCTCTAGAGAAGACTGGTAAAGGGAAGCAACAACAGCATCAGGTAGCAACCTCAGCTAAAAATCAGATGAATTAGTTTGCCTCCAAGTTCAAGACGGATTTCTCGATGGTAGCTTGCATTTATTCAACCACAATTGCAAAGAATGCTTGGTATATGGATAGTGAAGCATCTAGGCATATGACATCAGCCAAAGACATATTTTCAAGTCTAGAAAAGCATGTATCAAGAGTTCAAGTCAAGCTCGGTGATGATGCCAAGTATCCAATAGCAAGATTTGGAACCATTCCTTTCCAACTCAAATCAAGCAACTCTTTAGACTTTGATGATGTGTTGTTTGTTCCAGGTCTCGAGAAGAATTTGCTTTTAGTTTCAGTCATGGAAGATAAGGGATTCGCAATAGAATTCTAGAACCAGCAAGTCCTTATAAGACCAAAGGAGTCTAGCCTAAGATTAGTTCAAGTGATCAGAGTAAGGGAAGGCAAATTAAACAAGTTATAGGGTGAACCTATTTGAGCCCTAGCTTATCGTAAATTTTCCTTTAATTTTCAAACTAGAGTTAAACCTTGTATTCAAAATTTCTACTGATAACCACACATGAATATCTTTTACAAGTATGCAGCAGAATATAAAGTACTGAGAAATAATTCACAACATCACATCACAATATATACACTTATTTTGCGTATGGAAACCCCCGAAAAAACCCAAGATGGGAAAACCGGTGCAGCAGCCAGATATAGATTTTATTATGAGAAAATATGGAACTTTTCCAATCACTGCTAATCACCCAAACCTAGCGCAGCAATACCCGGCAGAATCACTGGACAAACCCCAGCGCCTCTCTACATGACTGTACAGCCAGTTGTACGGTTTCCCACACGTGCGAATCCATATGGTTGTATTGTTGTTGTACAGAATCTGTACGGTAGTTGTACATAATCCGTACGGTCTGTACGATAGTTGTACGGAATCCGTACAGTCTGTACGACCTTCCTCTGTAGCTGCTCCCTCCCGATCCGTACAGCCCTTGTCCTGCCTGGTAGCTCGATGATCCAATTTGCTCACTCCTCCGTCTTCCCAGCTAAATCCTTTGCTTGACTTCCTCTCTCTGTCTGTATCCTGTCTCTGTGGAAATACAAGTGTGTGTCATTTCCACCAATTGACCTTTCTTTTATAACTTTAGGTAAAGCGAAAAACCTAATTTCACTTTCACTTAAAGTCAATAAATAATTAGATCACTTGAATTTATTTTCCAAAGAAAACTTAGGAAAAGTAAATTAAATACAACTGGTTTCCTGATTTAAGTCTTCTGGATGCAAGGACACATGCCTGCAAGAAGACCTTCCTTGTTAATGCTATTTTAATTTTTAACACTCCTCTCAATGAGGAAGGGATTCGGTAGCAACCCCAACTTATACCTGAACTTCACAAAACTATGTCTGCAAAGTGCCTTGGTGAAAATGTCTGCCACCTGCTCATCTTTCTGTATGTACTCCAGCCGAATGGTTCCTCTCTAAACAAAATCTCTCAAGAAGTGATACTTGATGTCTATGTGTTTGCTCCGGTCATGGAACAGTGGATTTTCAGATAGCCTGATGCCACTCTGATTTTCACAGTGAACTTATGTAGCCTCTAGCTCACACTCGAACAACCTTGATAGTAACTTCCTCAGCCACATACCCTCAAAAGCAGCCATGCTGGCTACCATGTACTCAGCTTTTGCCGAGCTCAATGCAACTGACTTCTGCTTCCTGCTGAACCAAGAGACAACCCCTGACCCGATGCTGAAACAGCAACCTGAAGTACTCTTCCTATTCTCTACAAATCCTGCCTAGTCAGCATCCCTGAAGCCTGCTAACTGTACTCTCCTCGTGCGCTCATAAACCAATCCATACTCCACTGTACCTCTGATCTAGAAAAGTATGTGCTTCGCAGTCGTCCAATGCACTCTGCGAGGGTCCACCATGAACTGACTCAAAGGTTGACTGCAAAGTTGATGTCTGGTCGAGTGTTGACCAGATACATAAGCGATCCAATAAGTTGACGATACAAGGTAGGATCAAATCCGTTTGACCCTGATGTATCAATCTTCCTCCAATTGGAAAATAGAGGTATGGCCATAGGCTTGTAGTCTTCCATCCTAACTCTCTTCAAGATCTCTACTGCATACTTCCCCTGTCCAATCAAAAAGCATCCATCTCTCTGCCAAACCTCCAAGCCCAGAAAGTAATGCATCAACCCAAGGTCTTTCATCTCAAACTCCACTGCAAGGTTGGACTTGCAGTCTCTAATCAGCCTCTCATCTCCTATAAGAAAGAGATCATCCACATATAGGACCAGTATGAGAGGCACCTCACCCGTAAAGAAGTATAGGTTGTGGTCAGCCTCACTCCGCTGAAATCTCATCTCCTACCAATAGTTGTCTATCCTCAAGTACCATGCTCGAGGTGATTGCTTGAGCCCATAAAGAGCTCTATGCAGCCTGCATACATGTGTCTCAGTGTTCTCCACATCAAACCCCTCTGGCTACTCAATATATACCTCCTCCTCTATCACTCCATTGAGGAAGGCAATCTTGACGTCCATCCGATGGACTCGCCAACCCAACTCAGCTGCTAGTGAGATAATGGTCTGAATGGAAGAATACCTGGCAACAAAGGCAAAGGACTCCACACAGTCAATACCCTCCTTTTGTGAAAACCCCTTTTCCACGAAGCGTGCCTTGTACTTCTCCACGCTTCCGTCTACTGCATGCTTCACCTTATAGATCCACCTGGATCCCACCACCTTCTTGCCTTCAGGTCTTGGCACAACCTCCCATACCTGGTTTTTCATAATGGAGTCATATTCCTGAACCATAGCCTCCTACCACACATCATGGTGTGCAGCGTCCTCAAAGCTAGAAGGTTCAGAGTTAATAAACTCTGTCATCAGTGCCATATAACTGAGTCTCACTAGTGGTCTGCTCTGTCTCATGGAGCTCTGTGGAGGATCCACCTGCCTAGAATCCTCGATTGTGGACCTAAACCACTTAGGCCTTGGCCTAGTGTCAACCTGTTGCAGGTGTTAGATATTCGTCTCCTACTGCGGCTCATCCCCCAAGTCAATGACTAAGGAATCATATCCACCTGCCTCCCTCTGACTACCAAAACCTGTGCCTTGTACCTGCACATTTGGCTCCTCCAACTTGACCCCCAAATCCTGTGCTGGCTGCTGCTCTGTTGGTAAATCCATAGATCTTCGCAAGGCCCTTTCCTCATCGAATTGGACATCCCTGCTCACAATGATCCTCTTGCGAGCAGGAATGTAAACTCTGTATGCCTTCGAAGTCTCGCTATAGCCAACAAGCAACCCCTTCTCTCCGGAAGGGTTCAGCTTCTTCCTAGTGTGAGCATGAACATCACAATAGTAGACGCTGCCAAATATGTGAATGTGACTCACATCTAGTCTAGTGCCTGTGAAGACCTCCTCAAGTATCTTCCTCCCCAAAGCTGTGTGGGGACACCTGTTTTGAATGTACACTACAGTCCTATATGCCTCGGCCCAAAGGAATAGTGGTAATCCCTAATCAAATAGCATGGCCTTGGATGCTCCTGCCATAGCCCTGTTCTTCTGCTCTACAACTCCATTTTGCTGTGGGGTATGAGGCATAGTGTACTCCTTGATCCCCTCTATCGAACAATACTCCATGAACTCATTGGAGGTGTACTCACCCCCGTTGCCTGTCCTCAACACCCGAATCTTCTTTCCTGTTTGTTCTCCACGAGAATCTTGAACTCCCAAAACCTCTCAAAGACATATGACTTGGCCTTCAGAAAATAGATCCACGTTTTCTTGGAATAGTCATCAATGAAGGTTACGCAGTAACTATAACCACTGAAAGAATGGACACTCATAGGTCTGCATACATCCGAATGCACTAAGTCCAAGGGCTCCTTGGACTTGTGCTCACTCTGTGGGAAAGGCTTCCTGGTATTCTTTCCCAAAGCACAACCCTTGCAGTGGTTATGCTTCTCCTCCTATACCTGAAGAACTCCAATGACAGCCTGTCTCAAGTGCCTTAGTGCTCCATGGTGTAAGTGTGCCATCCTCCTATGCCACAACTCACCTTGACTGCTACTACTGCTGACTAGAGCCTTTGCAGGCTCACAGTGTAGTCTATACACTTTCCCGCTCTAGATGCCAATCCCCCGATCCAAGCTCCTATTTAACCCCTTGGGCCTGATATACACTCTACGGTCTCGAAACTTTACCTGATATCCCTTGTCCTCTAGAGTGGAGACCGATATGAGGTTCTTAGTCAATCCTGGAACACATAACACATCAGCAAAACTAAGGGATTTGCCAGACTCCCTCTGAAATGAAGCAATGCCAACTCCCTGCGCCTGATACCACGCATCATCACCCAGCTCAACGTGGATACCTATTCCACCCTCCTGCAAGTCTCTGAAGAATCTCTTATGTCAAGTCATGTGACTAGATGCTCCACTGTCGATGTACCATATGCTGCTCCCTATGGTGCTTTCCATGCAAGCTATCAAGCAAAACTCCTCATCGAAGTTCCTGTTGAACTCCTCCACCTCTGCAGATCCAGCCATCTAAGTGTTACTCTTCTTCTTCTTGTCTAAGCACTAGGAGGCAAAGTGTCCCTGCTTGTGGCAGATGAAACACTTAACTTAGGACATTCAAGGTTCTTCTTACCACCCTTCTTCCTCTTTGCCTTACCCTTGTTCTTCCATGTAAGGGATAGAGCCTCCTCATCCACAGTCTGCGGGGCACTGCTGGATGAGCCTGGTCCTTGACCCATGCGGGTCTCCTCCTGCACAAAGTCATCCCATATTCTTTACCAGTCAGAGAGCTTCTCCCTAGCCACAACACCTTTGACAAAGGTGTCCCATGGCTTAAAGAAGCCATTGAGCGCTATCTGAACTAGCTCCTCATCCTCAGTTTTAGAGCCAACAGCTCCAAGCTCATCCCTGATCTGTGTGAGCCTTGTGAGATAAGGCACCACTCCTTCTCCCTTGGCCATCTTGGTGTTGCGCATCCTCTCTTGCAGCACCATCTTTCAGTTTTCATTCTTGCTCTAGTGCAGACTTTCCAAACCCGTCCATATCTCTGATGCAGTCTTCTTCCCGGAAAGGTGAGGGACTATGTGGTCCTTCACCCCATCCAAGATGATCAACATGGCTCTGGAATCAATCTTCTTCCAAGCTATCAAATCTGTCGGATCCATGGGTGCAACTTTTGTGGAGCCAATGTGCTCCTCTGCATCACTGACATCCAGGATCCTTGTGATCCTTTTTTTCCATGTAGGAAAATTCTGATCCCCCTTGAGTCTATCCTCAACTCTCAATTGTACGGCCATACTGAAGTGTACCTGTCAAACCCTAGATTTACAATCTAGGTTTGTGTCTTCAATAGATCTGCCCCTGATCTATCACTGCTGCAATAAATCTCTCAACTTTAGCTCACCGGAGCTCTGATACCATGTAAATTTTCATTTAATATTCAAACTAAAGCTAAACAGTGTATTCAAAATTTCTACTAATAACCACACATGAATACCTTTTACAAGTATGAAGCGAAATATAAAGTACTGAGAAATAATTCACAACATCACATCACAATATAGACACTATTATTTTTGGTATTGAACCCCCCGAAAAAACCCAATATGGGAAAACGGGTGCAACAGTCAGATATAGATTTTATTACGAGAAGACATGGAACTTTTACAATCACTGCTAATCACCCAAACCTGGCAAAGCAGTACCCGACATAACCACTGGACAAACCCCAGCACCTCTCTACGTGATTGTACGGCCAATTGTACAGTCTCCCACACGTGCGAATCCGTACGGTTGTACTGCTATTGTACGGAAACCGTACTGCCTGTACGGTTCGCTGTACGAAATCCGTACAGTCTGTAGGACCTTCCTCTGCAGTTGCTCCCTCCCGATCTGTACGGCCCTTGTCCTACCTGGTAGCTCGATGATCCTGTTTGCTCGCTCCTCTGTCTTCCCAGCGAAATCCTTTGTCTGACGTTCTCTCTCTATCTGTATCCTGTCTCTGTCGGAATACAAGTGTGTGTGTCCTCTCCACCAATTGACCTTTCTTTTATAACTTTAGGTAAAGCGAAAAACCTAATTTCACTTTCACTTAAAGTCAATAAAGAATTAGATCACTTTAATTTATTTTCCAAAGTAAACTTAGGAAAAGTAAATTAAATACAACTGGTTTCCTGATTTAAGCCTTCTGCATGCAAGGACACATGCATGCAGAAAGACCTTCCTTGTTGTTGTTATTTTACCACTTATAACATAGATAACTTGTGCGAGTTATGGCACCTGAGGATGGGGCACGTTCATCATAGTGCACCGCCTATTCTAAGAGAGATAACCACAGATCTTCCAAAGTTCAGCATTCAGCAGCAAGGAGTTTGCAAAGGGTGTGCACTTGGAAACAAGGTTGCAGGGAAGCGCCCCCCTCGCCCCTGCTCCGAAAGCTCGCTCCAGAAGGAAGTGCTGCAGGAGCTAACCGGAAGCACGCTTCCTGGATAGCTCCCAATCCAAAGCGATTCCAGAAGTGTGATTCCCCCTTCAAATTTTCGCTCCTTGCTATGTCCGGAAGTGCACGCTTCCTTCCTGCTTCGTCGTCGCTTCCTCCAGCGCTTTCCGCTTCGCTCCCGACGTTTCCAACTTCGCTTCCTACTGTGCTTCACGTCGCTTCCTGCAGCGCTTCCCCCATTAACGATGCCCACGGCCCGTGGAAGAGAGGAAAGGAACGCGATTTGGTTTTTGGAGGGAAGGAGGAGGGCTTTGGGGGATAAAGCCCTCTTCTCCAACCTCATTATCACTTTGCAAAAGAAGAGAAGAAGAGAAGAGAAGAAGAAAAGAAGAGAAGAGGAGAGGAGAGGAGAAGGAGAAGGTTGCCACCATTGGAGAGCGGGAGCCAAAGAGGTAGGCTCTACACCCTTCTTTGTTCATTTGTCATTTGCTTTGTGTTAGAATGTAGTAATGTACATTGTTAAATCTCTAGTTCCTCCCTCATTCTATTACAGGCAACAGGTTAAATCACTAGTTCCATCTAGCATCAACCATAATGATGGGTTTATGGTTTATTTTGTTGGTTCAATTTGTTATTTTGATGGTGGTGGTTGGAAACCGAAGGAGGAATGAGGAAGAGGATGAAGAAGTGGGAAGTGGCACATACCATGGAGAGGAGGAGGAGGAGGAAAACCGAAAGAAAACCAAAGAGGACCCCACACCCTTGTGGAAATATGCCACAAGGCAGGCAGGAACTAGAGGGGGTGGAACCAAAAAGTTTGTTTGCCCCCATGGTAAAAAGACATACACAAGTTCATATACCCGTCTGAGAAGACATCTATGTGGGCACATGCCATGTGATGAAAAAAAAGCTGTAGGAGTTTGTGTTTGCCCAAATGTGGTATCAACACAAAGAGCCATTTATAAGAAGGAATAATTTGAAGCACAAAACATAGCAAAACGATCATCGGATGACCATGACCTTTCATGCTCACCAAGAACTGGAGGCCCATCCACCCAAGGCAGTGGATTCTCTCTCATGCAATCACATGCAAGACAATATCATATTTCTTTGATCAAGGTGGTAGGAATGACGTGGATTCAAAAGTGTATCGGTTTCTCTATGCATGTGGCATACCATTCAATGTTCTTCGCTCACCCTATTGGTATGAAATGGTAGAGGCCATCCGCACTACCCCAGCAGGATACAAGAGCCCCGGGTATGACAAAGCTAGAACTGTGGGGCTTGACAAGGAAAAAGCCAAGATCCAAAATGCTTTGGGGCAAATCACAAATGCTTGGAATGAGTATAGGGTATCAATTGTATCAGATGGTTGGACCAATGTGAAAGGTAAGCCATTGATAAATGTTCTTGGTGCCTTTGCTACTGGTGCAGTCTTCCTTTCGGCACATGACTACTCAGATAAATTCAAGACTGACATTAACATTGCAGAACTCCTACTCAAAAACATTGAAGCTATTGGTCCATACAATGTCATCCAAGTCATGACTCATAACAGATAATGCTGCTAATTGTAAGGCAGCGGGAGCAATCATTGAAGATAAATACCCCAACAAATTTTGGTCCGGGTGTTTGGTTCACACATTGAACCTTTTGATGCATGACATTATTAAGTTGAAGGAAAATGAATACAAATGGATTAGTGTGTTAGACACTGAGAGGGGGGGGGTGAATCAGTGTAAAGCCAATTTTTAAAACTTTTCTTAACTTGTCACAATTAACTACCAATTCATCATTCCACTATTCTACCAATCTCGTAATCATTACGTAAACATCTTTCACTTCATCATTCACATATCATCAGCATTTGAATCATCAAGAACCATAACACAAAAGAACACAACACCATATAATTTTGTAATCTTTTTGTATTAGTTTTGGACCGGCTACAACCGTGAGGTAAAATCAGTACCTACTGATACAAAGAGCACCTACTCTTCATCCAGGACCTTGCCTGGTTTTCTTAGACCCTGCTAAGAAGGGTTTGAGGTATCCTAGCCTCAAAAACAGGACAAGCTTGCATTTACAGTTAAAGCTCACCGTCACATCACACAAGCACTTATCTCTAGCACCTCTTCAATCAGCATTAACATACTGTCTCATCAGTTGTTCATCATCATTCTGTCAGACACATCATTCTGACCATAACAATGAATACATCATACTGTCCATCAAATTGCTGCCAGCATCATACAATTATCCTTATACACATCATATCAATCTGCTCTGCTGCTTGTCAACATCATCAACAATTATGTCAGTCTGCATGCATCATCATCATCAAGGTATGATCACCAACAAGGTCTTTAACATCATCATAGGATATGCTTCATCAAAGTGCACAAGGCATGTCATCATCAAGGTCTGTATACATCTGAACATTAAATCACAAAAGTCTGCTCATCGCCAGACTTCAAAGTTCTGCTCTTGCTGAGACTTCAAGCTCAGTGAATCTACTATCACCCAATCTGTCATCACTGCCATGTTAAAGATCATTCAACCATATCAGCTCATCATAAGGTCTGCTAATCAAAAGTCTGCTTATGTCAAGACACTACTCATGTCATCTAAAGCCCTCAATTTGCTATCACTGTCATGCCAAGGCTGTCATGATCTTTGTCACTGTCATAGAGGTCATCAAAAATCTATTCACAACTACTTAGCCAATCAATAAGAAGTCTTTACAATACATAGATGAAGCTCCAAACAACTGTCAACTGTTGTCAACTGTTTCATGCCCAAACAATCATTTAAATATCAAACCAACTTAATACAGTCAACTTGTGACAGAGTATACCAATCAAATTTGAGGTAAGCATTATCTGTCAAGAAAGATGAGTTCTGCTGCACTAGAGGGCTGAATTCACAGTTATGAGGACCACCAGTACTGCTGTCAAGGGCTTAGTTCCATCTCTGTTTAAAGAGTAGAGATTGCAACGAGTTCAAAGTGTTTTACTTCTCCATAATAGTTGCAAAACCTTAGAACAAAACTTAACCCAAAAAAAATGTTTCTGTACTGCTAAACAAGTTGTCTTTCACTGTCCACAAACTCTTGAAGGAGGCAAATCATCCTGCAACACTAACATACTTCTGCGACTGCTCCTCGCTCTAGCGTATAACCCAAAATCAGAGAATAATCCATTTTTTTTTACAGCTGCCTCAGTCACTAATCCAAAATTCGGACTGTGGAAAAAAAAAAGAGTTTAGACCTCAGATTGTGTAACTGAGAAGGAACCCAAAATTAGGTCACACTCGGTACTGTGTACTTGTGTGTCAACTCGGACTGTGTATACACAAGGTCAAAAACTGACTATGTATATGCTCTGATTGTCATTTAAAAGATTGTTCTCCTCTGAAAAAAAATTCGGGACTGTCAGTTAGCAACAAATGAAGAACATAAGAATTAATCCAAAAATAATGTGAACCTCCATCTGTTAAGGCCCTCGGATCTGAGTATGCACTGTAAATCTCAGATTGTGAACCATTGGAATGTGCAGACCTTACGTTCAAGGTGTCATCCTTCAACCAAAAAAAAAAATCTCATTAAAAATAAATTCGGGACTGTTGAAAATTCAAGTGCCTACTGCTGCTACCTCAGTCTGCAAATTCGGGTCTGCAACACTGCTCCCAAATTTAGGGCATCCACAAATTCGGGTTTGTTTGTAACTTTGTACTGCTGCAAACAATCACAACAAAAGAAGAATTTCACTGCTGCAAAAATTCAGGCCTCCTCAGTCATTCTTGCATAAATCAAGACCAAAAAGAAAACGTGTTTTGCTGCCTCAGTTGATCACCGAAATCTCCATCTATTGCTACTGCAAATCCGAGCCAGCTGTTGCCACCGAAAATTCAGTCTTCTCTATTTCAGCAAAATCTGCCTCAAAGGGGTTCCGAATTTCAGAGCTCATCCACACTTAAAATCAGAACTTCATCTATACTTCTCTCGATTTCTTCATGCCCAAAAAATCAGAGATAAAATAATGGATAAAAACCAAAAAGAAAAGACTGCTGCAGCAACCTCCGAATTCTGCCTCAGTTCACTGTCATTTATCCACCCAAAATTCAGAGAGTTTAAAAGTTGACTGTAGCTGTCAAAAATATCAGACTGCTCCTGCATTTTCCTCAGTGGACTGCTCCTCCGAAATTTGCCTCAGTCAAACCTCCGAATTTTATCTCAGAGCTCTTTCAAAATTCACACCCTAAAATGAAATTTGTTAGGGTATTTATAGTGGTTTTTCCACCATAAATTTTGGAGCCGACTTGTATTTAAAATAAACAAAATTTTATTTCTTTATTTTAATTTAAGGAATGGTCAACGTTGGAGGAATTAGGCTGGCCGACTTCAAAAAGGTAAGATGGTAAGTGTTTTAATTTTTAATTTAAATTTGTTATTTGAATTTTTAATTTTGACTTTGAATTTTAATTTTATTAAATCACTTTATTCAAAATCCACCCTACACTTCAGTCACACAATCACTCCTTATCATAAGGGTGTCTTTTAACCCACTAGGGCTTGCATGTATGTCTTTGCCACATCATTAAAGTTCATAGGGTGTCCACCATATCAAGGGTATAATAAGTGTCCAAGTGCCATCATCACTTCTTAGGGTTTGCAAGTCTTTAGGTGTCCTTTTATCAACACATCAAAGATTCATACACATGAGCCACACCATTTTCACAAGTGTGGGTTCAAGGGCCTTCATAAAGGTTTCATGACTTCATTAAGTCATCAATGACCATATCTTCATGTCACCTAACCATGTAAGTGCAAGTAGTGGGCTCCATGATCTTTGCAAGGCCATCAAGGTCTTCGTCAGGGGTTCCAAGTCTTCATGGGCTTCTTTATCAAGCAAAAGGCTTCATGGTCTTCTTTAACCGCCTCAACCACATGATCCAACATGATATCACCTGTGGGGTAGCTTGGTTTCCCCTGGGGTACCATGACACCATCAGAGCATGAATGACCACAGAATGGGTCATTAATGCTTCTCCAACCCATCTAGGGTTTCTCCAACATCTACCAAGGGCTTCAGGACCATCTCCAGGGTCTTCAATGTCTTCAGCAAGGTGGCCGCTTCAAGATTCATCCTTGTGGGTACAAGGACCTTGTCAACTGGGTACAAGGTGCTTCAAGGCACAAACCCACTCTGTAAGGGGTCAAGGCACTGCAGGTGGGACTTGGTGGCATCAATGACATCCCGTGGGGCCACTGCAAGTCCATGTTGGCATCTGACAATTTCATCAACATGGTGAACTGTACAAAAAAGGCAAGCACATGATAAGATTCATTACCAACCATAGCAATGCCCATGGCATTTTCCGCACTCACTCAAAGTTAGAGCTATTAAAGATAGCAAAGACTAGATTTGCTAGCTATTACCTCACCTTCAGGCGCCTTTTTGAAAGTAAGTGAGGCATTGGCTAGCATGGTATCAAGTGAATCATGGCAAGTCTTGAAAGATAGGGCTACATCCACATCTGACAGGCTTGATTTTCAGGATGTGGAAGACACAGTTCTTGATGGACAATTTTGGGCAAGTGTCAAGTTTGTTTTGCAGTTCACAAAGCCCATTTATCACATGATTCGGTTTGCAGATACAAATAAGCCGATAATTGGGGAGGTGTATGAGCAGATGGATAGCATGTTGGGCCAGATTAAAGATATTGTTGAATCAAAGGATCCCATCCTGTATGACCATATTCACACACATGTGGTCAAAAGGTGGGAACATCTCAACGTTCCACTGCATGCCTTAGCATCTAAGTCACCTGACACGGGGACACGGGACACGAAGGACACGAAAATACGAGAGTCCGACATGGACACGGTGACCCCCGAAATCAGGACACGTAGGATAAGTTTTATATACATATATTTTTTTTAAATATATATTAAAATTTAAAAATATAGACATATAGATCCAAAAATATTTAGAAACTAGAACATTTACAAATATTCAATAGAAATTAGAATAAAAACACATTAATGATTAGTAATTACACATTTGTCATTCACAAGTCACGATTCACAACACATTTGTCATTCACAAATCACAATGAGACACATAGATGCATGTAGGAACCAAATTTCTCATTAAGTCATCAAAATCAAAATGTATACAATGTACATATATGTCGGAATGCCACTGGGCATTGGCAAATGCCAAATAGACTAAAGTCTAATAGTAAATACAAAAAGGGGTGGATCAAGATGGGAGAATCCCATATGTCAGTAGTCCTCCTCCATGCCTGAATCAACATCAACATACTCATCACTGCCCCTGCCCCTGCCCCTGCCCTGATCCTCATCCTCCTCCCCCTCCTCCTCCTCTCTGCCCATCTGATGACCTGCATCTCCTGCTGTGGAGGATGACCCCTCCATACGATCATTATCATCAAAAGTGATCGGCTCTAGCACTGGATCATTAAGATCCATGTTGGCTAATGCCAACTCAATACTGTTGTCCAAACCCATATCATCAGGAAAGACATCCCACATCTTTGTTTTTCCCTTCACCCACTCCTCCCTCTTCCTGTAAATAAGACGATGGTTGGAGTGCACATACACCGTTGACTCTGCCCTGGACTGCTCAAGCCTGCTCTTCTTCACACTGTACAAGTTCTCATATGTGCTCCAATTCCTCTCACAACAAGAGGATGATGTAACTTGAGAGATGATCCTCAAGGCTAACTTCTATAGAATAGGGGATGTTGCCCCATGAGTTGCCCACCAAGCATAGGGTTTCTTACCCCCACTATCTCTAAGCACATCATAGCCTCCAAATCTCCTAGTGCCAGTGGAAAAATCTACAAAGCCCTCCTCAGCCTCCTCAAGCATGTCGCTATCATGAAATAGCCGTCTAAGTGCTATCTTCCTCCCATGTGCAATCTCTGCATCCATGTGAGGAGGGACTCTGTGTGAGGCCCCCGATCCACCAGTGAGCCACTCCTGAGTGTAGAACTTGGGGTTCAAGGAGTGGGCCAAGCAATGCAAAGGTGTGCAATTCTTATCCCACCTGGAGATAAGAATATCCCGAATAATGGTCCATAAGTTCTCTGTCGATGTCCCATACTCGGGACACTCATTCTCCATGACAATGGACCTGTCATGTCCCCAATTTTGGCCTAAGGAAAATAGACCAAGGTCACCTAAGAAGAATTTAGAAAATTATTAATGGTGCCAAGTAAGGAGGAAATAATTATTGGCTAAGGGGAAGTAATAATTACCCAGGGCATGGTTTCTGCTGTTCTATAGTATTTTTCTATGGTATGGGCAAAAAGTAAATAATAGAACATGGTTTTCATTGGCCCATGGTATTTACCCATTGTATTGGAGACTTTTCAAGGATAAAAGGCAGCAGAGGCAAAGGGAAAAGGCATGCTTGAATATTTGGAGATTTGTTCTTGAGACCGTCTAGGGGTTAGCCTAGAGTTTTCGTTTGGGGTTGGCAAACTCCATCCATCCATCCTGGTCTAGTTTCGGTGGTATGACGGATCCACCCTAGTTGGACAAAGGGGGAGGATCCATTCAGGGTCTTCATTGGAGCTTCATCATCCGAGTTGGCATCACCTTTCAGGTTCTTGTTGATTGTATCTTGGTAGTTGATATCATTGTTATAATTATTGTACTGTTTACTCTTTGCTAGTCATAATAAAGGTGCCAATATTATCTCGCCACTGTGATGTGTTATGGAATGTGTCTAAAGTGTTTGATGAAATGTCTATGAGAATATATGTTGCTGGTGAAAGTTATAAATCAATGTAAAATTGATTAGGGTTTGACAAATTCATAGATTTTGTGATCATCCCGGATCGGGGATACTACAGTGGTATCAGAGCTGGTTTTCCTGCCAGCCTGAGTGGGGAATCTATTGAGGGTTTCTATTTCATGCATATATGTAACTGGAATGTTTGTTATTCTCCAAATGGCGTGACTTTGGTATATACTATTGTATATCTATATATTCTGAAAATATAAATAAAAAGGCCAAATGAACCTACCTCTTTTCTCTCTCTCTCTTGAGCTGCCTCTTTGATTTTTTCTCCACGGAGACCTTTGCCACAGTGCCATTGTTATCACTTTCGTCCTTCGCATTGACAGCCCTTACAGGAGCAGGACGAATGTATTCCCTCTTTACAGGAGCCCTGGCTTTAGCTATTAGTTCTTCTGCACTCGGATAATTCAGAAGGCCGCCACCGTCGTCAGAGATAGCGATCTTCGCTCCAGTATCCTCCAACTTGGGGGGGGGGGGTTCGTCTAAATAAGGAGCACCCACCTCATCTTCTCTGATTTTCTGGGCGCTCGCTTGACTTTCATCCAGTATAGAGACGTCCTGGGCTATTTCTTCTGCAAAAGGTAGGGGATCCACTTTTGATAGTGGTGCTTCCATGGCAAAAATAGCTCGAGTTCGGTGCCTAACAGCTAAGGTTGAAGCACGTATATTAATGCGTGGCCTGAGACTTGGTACCACTTGGGCAAGAAATATCTAAGTTTTCATATCAGTGATTGTATTGTCGTCCAACAGAATTTGGGGTTTTGGGTTTATCCATGCCATCAAGTATTTTAAACCCTATTTGGGTGTTGATTGAAGGTATGGTGTGGTAACTATATAGACCACGGCGTTGATTGGAGGTACACGGCGTTGATTGTAACTTCAAATCCAGATTTGGCGACTCTTTGGCGATTTTTACTGTGAGAGCGTGAGTGGCCTGGCGTGACGAAGAGCAGCGGGCTTCCTCCCCCGTTCAACAAGAGTAGGCTTCCTCGATCGCTGTTGATTATTCCCGTGCACCTCTGCCGTGACTGAAGAGTGCTGGCGTAAAGATCTCCACGCAGATTTATCAGTACTGTATAAGAAGCCGCCATCTACCCATTGAAAGAGAGGTATAAATATTTGTTTGCAGAAGCCGTAATCAAGCGTGACCGGGCATAAGATTGAAGGAGAGTTGTCGTGAAAATATGAGAGTCGCCGTGAGTATGGATAGAGAAGTGTGGAGAGGATATCACCATTGGGTTGGAGATCACCATGAAGGAGAAGCATCAGCGTGAAGGAGGTGGATCTGCGTAGAGACCACCGCGTGGAGAGCTGCGTGCAGAGCCGAGTGTGGAGATTGCCTGGTGAGCCGAAAGCCTGGAGATCAGCCTGGAGAGAGAGCCTGTCACCTAGGAGAGCGCCTGTCATCTACTGTAAAGTTATTCTCAAGACTGTGCATCCTATCTTTATTATATCTTGTCATTTTGGGCAGCTACAGGAATATACAAGCACGGTGTATCAGATTTGAATATAGATGACATATATTGAAGAAGATATACCCCAGAAAATTGGAGGAATACTTCCAGGCCCAGCGCATGACATATATTGAAGGAGATGTACCCCATAAAATTGAAGGAATAGTTCCCAGGCAGTTAGATTGAAGGTCACCTTACAGTGCAAGCTTGGCTGTTGTAACAGGTCAGAAAATTATTTAATATCAGACATCCTCTGCATTCTCTGTTGGAAATAATTATAGTGTATGGG
>LPNX010515555.1:0-13150 GCA_001517045.1 Pseudotsuga menziesii
TAACTACAATATTCTTTTGGGTTCCTCAAATGAGGTTATGGTGTTTGTTGAGTTAAGTAAATTTTAAGGTCTCACTTGGATTTAGGGACAGATTGTGTGCGTGTGAGATGATGAATCTAAAACAGCTACTCAATAACAACAAAAATGTATGAAAAATTGCAAGAAACTTTTACCATGCAAACTTTTTCTGAAATAAATAATGCTGGAAAAAATGCTGTAAACTTTTACCATGCAAACTTTTTCTGAAATAACTAATGCTGGAAAAAATGCTGTAAAACGAGAAACAAAAATGGCTGTAGGGCTGCAAATGGAGCAGGTGGCTGTGTAAGTGCAGGAAAAACTGAGGCAAATCGGCTGGGTTTCGGTGCGGCAACAAGTGCAAAAACAGGTCGCAGACCGCGGGTTTAAAGGCAACAGGCGCGGTTTAGGTCGCGGGGATTTTTTCTGACAGCAGCGGTCGAAACCGCGGGTTTGGGCCGAACAGGCGCGGTATCGGGCACAGGTTTACTGGATGGCAGCGGCGGTCGAAACCGCGGGTTAGGGCCGAACAGGGGCGGCCTTGGGCGCAGGTTGCTGGATGGCAGCGGCGGTCGAAACCGCGGGTTAGGGCCGAACAGGTGCGTTCTTGGGCGCTGGCTTCTGGATGGCAGCTGCGGTCAAAACCGCGAGTTCTGGGCGAACAGGCGCGGTCGATGCCGTGGGTCGGTAAGGGGCTGCGGCGGTCAAAACTGCGAGTTCGGGGCGAACAGGCGCGGTCGAGGCCGTGGGTCGGTAAGTGGCTGCAGCGGTCAAAACCGCGAGTTCTGGGCGAACAGGCGCGGTCGAGGCCGTGGGTCGGGAAGTGGCTGCAGCGATCAAAACCGCGAGTTCTGGGCGAACAGGCGCGGTCGCGGCCGCGTGTGCGGAAGAAAAAAGGGAGGTTTCCAGCGGCCGAAAACGACAGCCGAAAGTACAGTACGGAAAAAAAAAAAGATAAAATGAAAAGGACAGCGGAGTCGCCAAAACTGTAGCTAGGGTTTTCACCCTAGCTTGTGCTGATGAGCACCTACTAAGGAATCTGGATTCCTTAGTAGCAGTTCAATAATGCAAATAAAAGAGACTGAAATAAAAACTAAGTTAAAGCAGTAAAAGTAAAGAACAATAAGCAAAACTGTAAATAAATGAATAATGATGTTTTTGATTAAGATTACCTCCAATGAGAAGGTTGGTGGATTCCGTTGCGCTGGTCCGATGTCGGTGGCTTCGAGCTCCAAGCTGCTCCTTCTCCTTCTCTGATGGTGGAAAAAAGGCCAAAAGGGTTCTCAATGATGAAAATAGCTTGATGGTAAGCTAGGGTTTCACAAGATGTTTTGGCAGAGTAAGGGTGCTATGACTGTGGATGTGAAATGAGGGGGCTTCACCACTTATTTATAGTTTTTGAGTGGTGGAGTGCTTGCCCATGGTTTTTGGAAACCATGTGGTTTAGGGCAGCTTGTTTAGGGTTTTTGCTGTTTTAGGGTTTTCCTCCTTTTTTCTCATTATTTTTATTCCTTTTCTCCCTTTTTGGGGATTTTTGCTATTTTTAAAGGAATTTTGGTTATTTTTGGAGGAAAAAGGGGTTTTTTGGCCTTTTGGAGGAATTTTAGGCCTTTTGGAGGCATTTTAAGCCTTTTGGAGGCTTTTTAGTGGGATTTTATGGGAAATATGGTAGGCAAATGGACAAATGAGCCATGTAGTGAGGTAGATGAGGTAGTTAACCATTTTTGGGTGTTAACATTTGTGGTGGCCCTATTTGCTGGTCAAGCAAAAAGCAGGCTTCCATAGCACTATCTTCAACAGAGGCCGAGTATCGAGGAGCGGTGAATGCTTGCATCCAAGTAGTTTGGTTGCAAGGCATTCTTTCAGAATTTGATCTTGGTAGTACTTTGTCCACTGTCCTCTTTTGTGACAACCAGAGTGCTATTAAGATATCCACGGATCCAGTTACCAGGCAGAGGACCAAGCATGTAGAGATTCACATGCACTACATCAGGGAGCTAGCGCATGACAGGACCATCATTCTGCAATACTGCCCGACTGATGAGAAGATTGCAGACATCTTCACCAAGAGCTTTTCAGAAAAGAAGTTCACTTACCTTCGTTCACTGTTGGGGTTGAGTTCATCAGGTTGATCCAGACTACTTTCAGTGTTCAGCTTGAGGGGGGATTTTTCCCACTGGGTTTTCCCTCTTTTCCTCACTTAGTTTTTTTGAGCATTGTTTCAGTTTCAACATTGTACAGGGTGACCTATGGCCTTAGTTTCCAGGGCCCTAGCATTTTTATGCATATCTGTTTTCTAACTCTTCCTGAGTATAGCTTAAGGGGGGTGTTGGAGACATTTACCATCATACACACTCTTTTGGTCAAATTGGCCTAGTTAAACCATTATCCTAAGTTTAATTGACATCAGTGGAGCATTAATTGCCATCATCCAGTCACACCCACGCCTACCTACAGTCAAGGAGGCTAACTTAGCCTTCTCCTACAGTCAAGGAGGCTAACTGGAGCACTCCGGGGGTGATCTATGTGACATTAATGTACCTAATTGATAACTGGTGGTTAAAATCAGTTCAACCAGTCAGTTACAGTCATTTAAGGTGCCTCCAGTCATTAAATATATTATTTAATGATTATTTATTATTATTTAATGAACTGGAGTCAACAAGCGCCTCCACCAGATTCTGATGGTCAGTTCAGCTTCAGTTAACCTCATCAGGGTTCATTGGAGTCATGGAGCACTAGCACTTAATGGTTGGATTGCTATGACATGTGTTTGATCTCCTTCAGTTGAGATTCAGTCATTTATTGCACTCCGACTTCAGTTAGGGTTTGGTGAGTCAATTAGGGTTTTGGTCAAGTGGTTAACTGAGTGAGATTGAATGGTTGAGAGTTAGTTAAGCTAGACTCAGTCACTGAATTCGAATTGTCTCCTTAGGTATTTGAATTCTTCATGGAGTTAAGCCATTGCTCAGCATTGGAATTGTAACCCATTATTGTTTATTAAATATACAGAGAGGAAACCATTTCTGGTTCCGATAATTTCCAATTCATGAGTATTTGTTAATTATTCTTTGATGATTTTGATTCCTAGTTCCTAGATCATGTGCAAGAATTAATAGAAAGGACAATGACTCATGGTATAGTCTATGGATGTCTTTTATATGGGGTGTTGATATTGATCAAATTAGTACTAGAAGCCACACTTATATATTGGCACTTAATGGCCTACATCCTAAAAGGTATATTTAATCATATTCATAAAAAAAGGTTATCACTAGATAGTTAGGAATGAGAAATATGTCATTCATTTTTACATCCCAAAAAGTATATTGAATCAGATTCATAAAAAAAGGGTTAGCCATAGATAGTTAGAAATGAGAAATATGTCATTCATTTTTTGAAGTGGCATAGATTGGCCAAACCAAAGTCCTTGCAAGGATGGGAGATAAAGAATGTGTATTTGTTTAGTGGGGAATTGAAAGAAAAATGGATTTGGAGGTTGATTTCCATAGAAAGTATTTGGTAGAAGACGTTGTTAATGAAATATATAGAGCCACAATTGATGGAGGAATATATTTGAAACCTAGTCTATAAATATAACAAGATGGGCTGCTAAAGGCAGCAAGTCACTTCCATCAGAAATTTAGACCATTAGACCATGCATCACAAAAATTTGGTGGTAGCTACAAATTTAAAAATAAGATTACACCAAACTTCATTGACTAGGAAATGCAGGCTCAACTCAAAAAACTTGTAACGCTTGAAGAATCTTCAGCAGAAAGTAGCAATCAATCAAAATATAAAAGCCACCTGCCCTAAGATTTCAGCATATAAAAGATTTCAGCATTTAATCACGAGTTTTTGATATACCTCAATAGCAATAAGATAAAATTGGATTGCAAGATCGATGTTTCTTTTTTCCTAGACAAGGAATAGACAAGAATATTAGAACTCAAGCCTTTATCATCCATAATAATAGCACCTGCTAGAATAATCAATCAGTACAGCTCAAGGGAAAAGCATGTGTAAAACGGTACCTTCCAGGCATTAGCCATATTGCCAAAACACTCTGCACATATCAAAATCGTGTAGCTGTATAGATTTTCTTATTCTATAGACAAGGTACTGAAACAACCACCCATCTGTTTGTTTATTTTATTTATGCTCAGTATATTTATAAGATTACGGATCAATGGATAGGCCTAAATAACATATGGAGAGAGGAGAGAGAAGAATAATGTATAAAAAAGTAGTTCGAGGTAAAAGAACTAAATAAATTAAGAATCCTTCCATTCCTGCTTCTTTGAGGAATTTGGATTGCCTACGATTAAGTATTATTTGAAGATAGGCTTTTGCTTCCTTTTTAGGCGACTCCACAGGTTTTTGCAATATTGCTACAGTGGAAGTCCTCATTGAAGGTTAGGCCAATAGGGAAAATAGCTTAATGATTGGTTTCAAATTCCATGTCCTATAATCAATTTCTTCCCTGTTATAAGTTTGTAAGTTTTTTAGCGCTTTCAGAGGGCATGCCAAGTCTAGTCTGTATCATCGTTTGTATTTTCTAAGTCTGTTAATGCTCTTAGTGCTCTCTGCTAGTCACACAAGAATAGATACAAGGAGGTGCTCTTGTTCGGTGGCATATGAGACTGACTCCTTTGAATTCCCAAGTCTGTTAGGTCAACATAAGAACCAATTGGATAGCCACTAGCACCTTTCCTAGCATCCCAGCTTGTTCTAGCTCTCTTTCTAGCACCTCCGCACGCTTCAAAATAGCGTGCTCACATTGTTAAGAAAATACAACATAGTTTGGACTCAGTACCCACCCAGGGAACCAACATGGGGAAAGCCAGGGGCGTTTACATAGTAACCCTGAATAGACATAGTAACGATATATATAGTAACCCTTAATAGCCACATTTCGTCTCCTTGCCTTATCCATACAGTTATTTCCTCCATTTTTATAAACCCCAACCAAGCATATTGGTGATGCACATATCAAAATCATGTAGCTGTATAGATTTGAAAAAATCAAACACAACAGTAAATCATAAATGCAGAGTCCCCAAAAAAGCATAGTAAATCAATTGAATACAATTCCTTAGTTCAAGCAATTGATACAATTCAAGCATTCAGAAACATCACGTGCCAATGAATTGACTGTATGCACGTCATATGCATGTCCATGACCACTCAGCATGCCCAGTTATAACCACGTGCCCAAGGCTGGCTGTAGAAGCCACCTACCGCAAAACCCAGAAATAAGTGGAAATTTGAGTCTATATATTATTTTATTACGAAAAAATAAACACTTGGATTCCATGCATGGAGTGAATGCAAAAAACACTTGGATTCCATGCATGGAGTGAATGCAAAAAAATGAAATGTTAAATGGTCTATTGAACAGATCTCCCAGGTGCACTACAATGCCAATAATACTGATTTATATTAAGAAAAGTCTCAAAGTCATGAGTAAATATGCAAGTTTTGTTGGAGTATTTTGCAAACAGCAAACGAGGCCAGTTCATGGTCGATGGCCTTGACTTTCAAATTGCTTTCCCGCGTCATTGTTGAACATGAGAAAAAGCACAAAGTTCGCAGGAGAAGTCTCAAATTTCATCATCGTTGTTGACAGTGACACTTTGGAGGTAGCCAATAACCAGGTTGGCTATCATTTGAATCTCATGCTTAGAAGGCGGTAGTTATCATCTAGGCTAGCTATCGTCGGGATTCTCTTATGCCTGGGCACCTACTTTCAGTTGTGTTCTTAGATAATGGTTACCATTTTAATGGCACCTTGTGGTGTCAAGCGATAAATAAATGCTAACTCCACACACAATCACACACACAAGAAAAAAAAGAAAATGATTGCCTGATAGTTCCTTTCTTTGGGTATGTTGAGGTTCTAGTTGCCAGTGTTTCACAATTTGCCTTTAACTAATAGAGATTCTTCTAGTCTAATAACCTGCATGCAATCACAGAAGCTCTATGTGGTTCTGCATTGTTTGGGCATGTCCAGTGTGTTCATAACTTTAATTTTATCAGAATATACGAAGTAGAATGCATTTGAACCCATGTTGCTTCCAAACTCTAATCGATGCTTCACATATTCTAAAATGGGCTTCTTTTTTAAACTATATATTCTATGGTTTAGATGCGGGCAATTGAACATTAAAACTCTGTTATCTATGAAGACCGCAAGCAATCAATATCTTATGAAAGGAGTCAATCATTGAAGCATTCCATAAATTGACTCTACTCCTGAATCTGTTTTTGTGAATTATGTAAAAAACATACAAGCATCTCCATGAACAAAGAATGAAATATATAAGCATGGGCAGATAAAGAGGGCAACCTTCATGGCAACTTTCATTGCAACTATTCTAATAGCCATCTTCAACACTGTTACTTTCATGGTTGTATAATAAATTGTTGGATGCTTCACTTTATGTATGTAACTAATAGCTTAGATGCTATAGGAGATATTGATGAGGCCGCTAACACTGAGGAATCAATGGATTATTGGGTCTTGTTGCTGCTAAAGAGGCTGGTGGTGTCCTCTGGGTGAAAAAATGGATTTAGTTGCTACCTGCTTCCTCCCCTATATTTTAGTATGCCTTTGCTTCTTCTATTATACAATGCTTCAATGTCTAGCCTATTTAGCATAGTAATTACCCGCAGATTTTCCTAGTGATTTATGTAGACTATAATATTGATTTTTGGCATGTTAATAGAATCACAATGCCAAGATGTATAGGTTATGCAGAGAAAATTTCAAAAAATGAACATTAAATATGTGAAAAAAAAATAGTGAAAAAAGGAGGAACATCAAATATTAAAAGACGAACATCAAATATTAGAAAGACGTTTTGCATGCTCACACATAAAGTTTATGGTAGTCGTTTTCCACTGCAGTAACAGATCGATAGGTAGCCAGATAGGTAGCCAAATGCCTAGAAGTAGAAATACGAGCATGATCACTGGTTTATGGTAGTCATTTTCCACTGCAGTAACAGATCGATAGGTAGCCAGATAGGTAGTCAGATGCCCAGAAGTAGAACTATGAGCATGATCACTGGTTCGCACTAGTGGTCTCTTGTGCACAACATTGCAGATAAGAAGATCAAGTGTCCAAATTTATATCAAATAGTTGTGCTTGCATTTCTCCAATCTCATATCTTTCATATCAACACTCTAGATGTAAGCACCATGATCTTTTCTGAACAAACTAAAGATGGCAATGCATAAAGATAAGAAACATGGTAGTTTCTTTTGGAGTTTTGCTATAGATGGACAGTTTCCAGTCAGATCTAAATGTAAAAAGAAGTTGTGTAGTCCTGGAAAGTCTCATTTATTCCACAGAAGATATACACATCAAGGTGTTTGTACATCCCATTGGGAAATTTGTAGCAGCACCTAAATGCTTCTGGTCTTTGGTTCAGTGGTGATAACCATTCTGGTGGCAAAAAAAGGTCTCTCGTCTACATCGACACATGTACATCGACACACATGTTCAAAGGGACACATGTAGTGCTTTGACACATGTTCAAATAGAGACAAGTAAATTTAAGATTAGCAATTGAATCTACAACATGAACTGTATGGAACTAATGCTAACAACAATTGTAGTATTAGTTTGAAAAGTGATATAAACATATTGCAATGTATGAATTAACATAAGTTTCAAACAAAAAATTGTCACCTTGCCTCGATATGAGGCCAAATAAGAGCCCAAATTCTTTGATTGGATAAAATAACGGCCTCATATAAGAGCCCAAATTCTTTGATTGGATAAAATAATGGTTTCTTGTTATATATTGGTCAAGATAAAGGCCAATGTCACACCATTGTCAGAAAGAAACTGAAACTTTGTTTATAATAATTTGAAAAGCGGGTCGGTTTATTAAAATGACTGCAAACCAATCCATAGAGTCCCTACAGCCGGAGGCAGGGACTAATAATGGATCAAAGTTTTTTGAAATATTTAGTTCTATCATATCCATTTGTAGGAATATTCTTAGCATGGAAAGTTGTGGATGGAAAAAAGTTTAGCCTTAGTGTGGGTCCATGGATTGGAGGTCCAAAATGTTATTATCTTTTTCTATATTCAAATTAACAAATTGAGAAATCAAGGTTTGGAATATCTAGTGAATGTGTACTGCCCAATGTTTTTATTTTGTGAAGATATAGATGGAATAAATATGGATTTGGAGATAGAGGGGAAGATGAATGAGTGAAAGGAATATCTTCAAGCTCTTATTAGTGTATATGTTAAGTTAATGAATTATTTAGACTCCTTATCTTGGAAACCAATTCATCATGCAATCTCTATATAGTGATATTGGGTTATGCAATCACTTTTTGCTTTGTGGATGGTGAAGATGAAGATGTTTATTGGTAGTTGAAAGAGGTTTGGAAACTTAATGCCTCTTTAAAATAATACATTATTGTATATGGTTCTTTCAAATAAGGTTTTGACATAAAATAACCTCTAGTAACATTAATGGAAAGCCGAGGTTTTGTATGTTAAGAAACCTGGAGAAGCGTCTTGCATTTATTTATTTTATGCCACCTTTCAATGTTGGCATTGGTTGTTGTAACACTTCATATAATGGTAAAGGCAAGTGGAATAGTGATTTTATGGATGGGGCCTTTGAAAATGGACAGATAATAAATAAATCCAAGATCACCATCCTCTCCCTATGGTGGCATTATGGGATATGGTGTGCAAGAAGTGATGTTATTTTCAAGGAGACGCTTCTATGTCCTTTCTTGGTATTTTGAAAAGTGTAAAGTGTCTGTTAAGTTGTCATAAAGTCCTAGAGGGTTAAAAATTGATGTCAGGTTGAAAAGATGGTCACTGATAAATAGAGTGTTAGAGGTTAGAGCTTGATGTTAGGTGGACAAGATGGTCATTGGTAAATCTCACTCCTGGGATTTGTTTAATGGTGCATCTAGAGGGAATTTATGGGAATGAGGTGTTAGAGAGGATTTATTTATTTTTGGTTCTTAGTGGTGGTCATTTCGTTGTGACCTTGGCAAAGGGTCCAATAACTGGGAAAAAGTAAAAATTGTCATTGTACTTCTTGGGTTGGAAATAGAGAAAGGACTTAGAGATATTCAAACCTTTTGGACTCCAATATGGTTGTAGAATGGCTGAAGGGAGCATACTCAAATCAAAATATCCTTCTATGATATATTATTCATCATGCATAAGTGACGCTAACCTAGTTCTCTAGTATCTCCTTTGGGAAGACTTTCCAAGAGAACAATGTTACCACAAATGAATTGTCTAAAGGTAGTGGATTCTCAAGTTGGGTCTTCGATGGTTATTGAGCATAGGGATTCAAAGAGTATCTCTTTCTGTTCTACATAGATCTTATAGTTTTTATTGATGATGGATATCCAAGACTTCTTCCTATTGATCGTTATGCATTTATTGTTCAAATATTAATAGATATTGTATGATTGTACTATCTCTTATTAGAAACCAACTTTTTAGTAACCTTGGCCTATGCTTGACCTTTTATTATTGCAGTATGTGATTTATGTTTATTTCCAATTTATTTAATTTTTTTGCAAAATTATTAAGTTTGGTGTGTTTAGGATCAACACTTATGGAACTTACTATTTGTTGTATGTTTTAAAATAAAATAATACAATGTACTTCTTCACATACATACATACATATCCATATATGTATCTGTATCCAAATACACACACACACACACACACAGAGGGGGAACCTAATAGATGGTTCCCCACATTCATGGATGGTTTCCATAATGAACCAATTGGCATAGACTAGTGCGCCATGGGATTTAAACCAAGCATCTATTGGCATGAAACTAGCCAAATGCCCAACAAAATTGACAATAATTAATTGAATTAAGCCCTTGGGATATATATATATTATACAAGGAAAACTTTGTGGGATTCCTTTCTCTTTCCCAGAATATCTAACTGGAGCGTGTACCAACCCCTAGCCATAATAGTGACTAGTAAAAGGACTCAATCGAATTTGACCCTATGACCTGCCCATTCGCAACATGCATTAGGTAGATGATTCAACTAATTAAGCTATACTTTAGATATATATATAGTAACAAGAAGAAGAAGTAGTTTGTTGAGCTATGTTTTAGTGGCAACTTGGAACTGTAAAATAATTCCAAATTCAAATTTTAACCAGTATACTCCTTTCATATATAAGTATACTAGTTGTAGCTTACACATTTAATATCTTTCTTTTGACACGTTTCTTATAAGATGTAACACATATAAGTGTCCTTTTAAACTTTATTATAACTCATTAATTTAACCTATAGACATTTATTTCTATTTGATTAACATTTAATTTGTAATTTTGTAATTTCTATTTAATTGCATTTACATTATCTTTCACTATTAAAAATAGTGTAAAGCAAAGGTTTTCCAAAATTTCCCTTTATTAAGTTGTTTCCCTTGTGCAAGTGCATGTGTGAAGAATCATTTCCAATTTTTTTTATCATTCCTTGTTTTTTACAGTTGAGATAAGAATAAAATCTCAAGCCTAGATATTAAAATAAACATATTTTGTAATTATTTTGATTACAAATTACATCATTATTGATATTTACAAAGAAACATGGACACAACTATAGGCATAATTATGTTTATTACCGTCATTGCAATTATGGCTTTAGTGAGCATTATTTTAGGTGGTACTTTAAAGTTATTAAAGTATATTTAGGTGTAATAATTATTGTTCGGTGTTAATTGTGTCCATGATTAATGTTTTTGGTCACAAATTTTATGTTAAAAAAATGTCGATTATTGACCAAATTGTAATCCATATAAAAAAATGACCAAATTGTAACTGTGTATTTATGTATAAAAAAATATGAAATTTTTTATGGAATTAATAGTGTATGAATGTATTTAAATGAAAAAAATAAAGTAATAAATCACATTAAACTTAAATGTGATGGGTTTCTTCACTTTTACTTGGATATAAGATAATTATAAGAATTATTATCGACTAGGTAAATGGATATTTCAAGATGCATAATTTAAGGTTGGAGCATTGGCTTAAGAGGATTAGGAGCTTAATGGAAGACTTATATGAAATTTCGTGTGTCCATGTCTATAGGGAGTTAAATAGGCAGGTTGATTTTCTTTCAAAGAAAGCCATTGGTTCGATAAATGGTCTCTTCTCTTTTCATGAATTATTCTTTGACAGGTTGGTTAACTTTGACAATATTTATGTATTTTGAAACATGTAGTTTTTTTTATGTCGATGACCGTGCTATTTTATAGAGCAGGGGTTTTCTCTTTTTGTAGATACTATGATACTTTTTGTATCTCCTCGATAGAGCTATTATATGACTTGTTGAGTGGTTCTAGTCCTGCATGGAATGGGTTGTAGTTATGATGTAGGTACTGTGGAGGACTTTTGTTGGACAATATGCAAGTCTTTTTCAGTATGTGATATTTTAATTTCTAATTAAATCATAAGTTACAATTTATTTCAGTTTGAAAAAAGAGAATCTTGCTAAGCTAAGAAAGTATGTAAAGGAGAGTATGAAATTTTACAAAAGTGGATGTCAATACTTATCAATATTTAATGGTATGGCTTACAAGTATGTTTAAGTATTTTAATAGTAGAAATTTTTTTATTTTTTAAATATTTAGTAAATTTTTTCTTTATAATAAAAAATAACTAAATTCTCAATTATAATAATAAAAATTGGTAAGCTTGAAATTAAATTTAAACCTAGAACCTCCTCATTATCAACTTGTATTGAATAAATAATTTAACAAATTTAACCCTTAAAACTAATAATAAAAGAAATTAAATTTAAACCTATAACTTCCGTATTATCAACTTGTATTGAGTAAATAATTTAATAAATTCAACACTTAAAACTAATAAGAAGAGTAATAACTTGCATTGAGTAAATAATTTAACAAAATTAACACTTAAAACTAATAAGAAGAGGAATAACTTGCATTGTGTAAATAATTTAACAAATTTAACACTTAAAACTAATAAGAAGAGGAATTACATGTTAACTCTTCGAGCACTGCTATGCTTCTTAGACTATTGTCTTCTTGACTCTTGATTTGTGAAATTTTATTGGTTAAGCTGATATTTACTGTCTCTGGCTTTTGAGTGTTACAAGCCCTGTCATGGATATTGTGTCTGGGTTCTTATTATTTTGTGTAAGGACATATGACTGAGTGTCGACTTATCATTTATGAGAGGTTATTTTTGTACTTGATGCCCATACTTTGGTTGCTAAGCTCAGTGGAAGTGATCCCCCTTGTTGTATTGCTGGTTGATACAGGATCCTTAGTTTTTGGACTATTGTAACTTGCTAATGTACCCAATTCCTTTGATCCAATTGTATAGCAAGGAATGCCTTTATTCCTCTGGAAAAAAAAGAAGTGTGCAAAGTGTTAAATTTCTATCCATGAAGTAAGTTTAAGTAAATGAAACATGCAAATCATGTTTCTCCATTACCATTTATTGAGGACCCTACCTGTTAATAACTTAATTGATGTCTTGGCGGAGTCACTTTATATATATATTATACATAGCATGAATGGAGACATGTATTAAGATATTATATTGGGTATGTATGAATGGAAATATGTATTAAGAGTTTAAGGTAGATTATTTGTGTATTATTAGATGGTTATTTGTGTAAGGGAATAATTTTTTTTAATCAATGTAGGATGGAAAATAAAATGTAATTTAAATATTTATAAAAAAATTATATTTAAACAAGTGGAAATAGCAACATAGTTGCTAAGTACCTGCCTCTTAAGAAAAGTTCCAAGAAAATAGTAATAGAAGTTTATCAAGAAGATCCCCATNTGACAACATTCATTGTTACCTTCTCCAGAAGCCCTTCCGGCGCCCGGTCGCATTTCGTCACCACGGCCAAAGTTCGTTCGCCACGCTCGTCCTCAATCTTGGACATTCGAATGGACTCGCAGGTGGAGAAATCCACATCTGCGGATATTACATTGAGTATAATGCTCTTATTTGGGCCTATGTAATGCTTTATGATTTCTGAAATTTGTTCGTATATGTCTGCCGGCTGGCCTGGAATGGGCACCCGTGTTATACCTGGCAAGTCCACCATTGTCA
>LPNX010515555.1:15368-60123 GCA_001517045.1 Pseudotsuga menziesii
AAATAACATTTTTCCGGTGGAATAAAAAGAAAATTACAAGCTCATGGTTCCATTCAATTACTAAATATTTGAAGAATTAAAGGAAAGTCCTCATGTGAGAGAAAAAAAAGGAAAAATAAGAAGGGAAAAGGGAAAAGGAAAAAAAGAAGGAAACAAAAATAAAATAAAGTAAAAAGGAAAAAAGAAAAGAAAAAACAAAGTTCATGGTTTTATAAAACCAGTCCATTATGTTATAAAAATAGGCCATGGTTTTATTTTCTAATTTTCCCATCTCGAATATATCTTCACAATACTCCCATCCAAAATAATATAAACATTAGAAAATGTATTATTATTATTGCTAATAATTATTATTTTAATATTATAATCCCCTTAAAAAAACCTAATAATATCATTATTAAAATATTATTATTATTATAATTTTAAAACCATAAATTTATCCATACTATTACACCTTGTCCACCCATTACCCTTTACTCCTCTTACATACCATTACTCTTCACCAAACCCTAATCCTTATCCATTTCCACACAAAATAATATAATAATAATAATTTATTATTATTATTAACTATTATATATATATATATATATATATATATATATATATATATTCTTCCAAAAACTATTAAATTTTTTATAATAATAGTATTATTATTTTAATTAATAAATTACTATTATAAATATTATTTTTAATATTTAAATTATAAAATAAAATAAAAACAAATCATTATTTTTATAGTGGAACTACCATGTTTCTGTCTTTCTACGAGATCATGTATGACCAAAAAACCAAAAGAGATGAAAATTTTGAAGACATAAAAAGAAGCCAACTTGAAGAGATTGAAAAAAAAACCAGAGATCTTGAAGACATCAAACAATCAATTGAAGAATTGAAAATGTTGATAATACACAGTGAGAAGAGGAATCTAAGAAGCACGTCAACAAAGAAAATTCAGATCCACATGATTCCTACCCCTCAAGTGTGTTAAATGAAGAAGTTATTGCAACTCCTGATTTCTCAGATCAAGTAGAACTGGAAACTGTGTCAACCCTCACAACTGAAGAAGGGACTACGACCATAATGGAAGAAGCTATTGTGACTCTCAAGTTCTCTGGTCAAGTAGAGTTGGAAACAACATCTACACTCATGAAAGAAGAAGGGAAAAAGACCATAAATGAAGAAGCTATTGTGACTCTCGAGTTCTTAGGTCAAGTAGCGAACCTACCTCTCTGATTAGCGTGAATTCAACCATTATTTTATGGTGAAGATCCTAAGGTGCATCGTAATTAAGGCATCACATTGCTTGAGCCGTTAATCCCTCCACCTATGACTGGAATTGTTTCCCTCCTGGGATTGACTTCCACTAAAAACCCCTGAATCAAGTATCGGTATTGAGTGCATCGAGTGCATCAACTAGTGGTAATCTCTCCTGGTGGGAATGATCAACTGTTGGATCGCCTCTTGGGATTGAGTGCCTTGAAACCTGGAATCGACTATTTGATTGAGTAATGGCATTGAACATGAATCTAGTATAGTGGCTTTGTGGAAGGAACTGCATCTGCATTCACAACAGAAGAAGCAACTGTGACTCCCAAGTTCCTAAGTAAAGACGAACAAGGTACGACGACAACTCCTAAATATTCAAGTAGGGAAGAGTTTGAAGTCGCTACTTCAACCAGAAAGGAAGAGAGGCAACGCCAACTACCTCTTTATATCCCGCCTCACAAAATATCCAGGCCACCAGACTCAGGGAGGGATAAGAAAAGACACCCTAACTACAAACCTCAAAATACGATACCCAATCAAAAATATGTGTGTCTACCAGAATTTCACTGCGTCTTTTTACAAGATAGGGAAGTAAGAACATTAATACACCAACTGAAAAATCTATAAAATTGTCTAGTGAAACTCTAGAACAAGGAATTGTTAAGGAAGAGGATAACAAGGACGATGAAACAGAAGAGGTAGAAGACAAGGATATGAAAAATCAAGATGATATTGACAATTACAATGTCAATATCAATTGTAAAGAAATTGACGATGTCGTAGATTGTAATGACAAAACACAAAATACTGTTAAAAATGAAGTCGATGTTAACGACAATTATGAAAGAATTGAAGTTGTAGAAGAATGTAATGATGGAAATAAAAGCGTTGAAGATCACCTTAATCATGATAACGTAGAAGAACAAAACCCAGAAGATGTTGTGACAAATGAAGAGATGAACATTCTACTAGTGGCCGCAACTCAAGATGTTCTAGAATCTCAATATCAAAAGGTTCCCAGGGAACATGTCACATCCCCACCCCTCTAGCGAAGAGAGGACGCGAGTATGTTGCTATCTAATTTGAGCAAACTAGCCCCATGAATGTAATATAAAAATGCATTGGAAATAAAAAAATATGCAGATGTATAAATCTTTAACATACAACGAAAATAAATACATTCCATTCATTCACATGTTCATCTTAATTCACTAGAAAATGTAAATACAGATATTTAAACACAAGAATACTTATCTTGGAAGTGAAGCTCGTCCCGCAACCAGCTATGTCGCTGCAACGTTCCACCCAACCATAGGCCAGTGTGCTCATCAATCTCTCAGCAACACTAACACCCCCGAGGTGGGCATGATTCCCACAAGGAATAAGGAACACTAGCAGGTTCACACATAGCCAAGGATACCACAAAATTCATCCAAGCCAACAAAGTTGGGTTTATCAGGATGCAAAGGAGCTGGAAAGGCTGACTGCTAAGCTAGTGAGCTCAACCACAGAGCTATGGACACATGCACTAGATCTAGCCTGGCTTCTAGAACATCTACACACCCAACACAAGGAAGCGCCCCCTTCTCTGCTACACAGTCCCTCAGGCTATGCCTTCCCTTCCAGCGTTATTCAGGGTGTGGAAAGAAGAAAACCATCCCCCTATATCTGTCTGTGAGGTTCCATCACACACTAGGTTTATCAAGCTGGTCAGACCCCATTTCCACTCCCAATTCAGTTCATACCAAAGCACAAATGCATACACAGCAAGATACACAATTCTGGGTTGAGGAATACAGTTTTGGCCACAAAACGAATTGCCAAGATAGGTGAAAACGACCCCCTAACATCAATTCGATTCCTAGGGATGTTTTGGCCCTAATGTGGTCAAAATGGACTCAACAACACCCAAGAAACCGTGGGTCTCTTCTCCCACTCACTAGGCATTACCAAAAACGATTTCCATCTTGGAAAACAATGGGGAAATGCAGCCAAACCGTGGGGGAGGAAACCCACCCACTGATCATTACCAAAAACGAATCCCCAGCCTGGGGAAATTGAAGAAAACGGCTGCCCACATGAGGGAAAACACACAGGAAACCAAAAACGTGAGGAAGCTCAGCCACTTGAGTGCATGAAGGAAAATGCTTGCCTGCACATGAGTGCATGAGGAAAATCTCCTGGGCATGAGTGGTGTGTTCCTGCTCTCTTCCACATGAGGGAAATGGGCAAAAAAACATTCCCCTTGGGCAAACATGTGGTCAACGCTGACAGCCCAGAATTAACGGTTGCCCATACTCCTTAAGCCCCAAGGCAATAACTGCCCAATTAAATTTTGGAGAATTTAATTGGTTGATGAATAAGACAAGAAAAGGTGGTTGGAAGTTGATGGGTTCTCCTATTGACACTTGGCTTCTTCCCATTGGCTCATAGGTTAAATATTCCACCCCCCCTTATCCTCAGGAAATCATACCCCCATCTCATTATTTGTTGCATTGACACAGGTGGTTGTGGGTTTTTTTAATTAAATTGCATATTTAAATGATGTCCAAAAATTATAATGTGCCAGCTAGCACAAAATACCATCAGCATCGATTTTAATCGTCGAACCTAAAACGATCAATCAATGGTGGGGATTTTTCCTTTAGATCCACACCACGATTAAATACAAGATAAACATCATATACATTTTTAATGCAAACGGGGTCAAAACCAAGGTGTTACAGAACAACTAAAGATAGGCTAGTCAGATAAGGAAGTAAGTACATTATTAGTAGTTGCCGCTACAAATAAGAAAACCATATCAAAGCATGTAGAAATATCAGAAACCTACGTCAAATTAGAAGATCAAAAGAAGACCATCAGATTAGAAGCTTGGAAGAATACTCCATATAGTTGTTATGCGTTTATCTACATAATCATATGCATGAAAAGATTTTAATGGAAATGCGACCAATAATTTCAAGAACTTCTAAACCGTGGTACCATTATCCGTGGAAAGACTTTTAGTTGAAGCACGCTTACAAAAGATTCGTGGACGAATCTTTTCAGACCAGGATGACTTGTAATATACAAAAAGTATATTATATTATTTGTTAGTTTAGTTATTAATTATTTATGTAAAAGTCGGCATTAGAATGACACATTGTTTAAAGGTGTCTCTTCATATATATATAAGCAACACAAATTTATTGTAAAGATCGTCAATTCATTATTTAAAATATACATATTATCTATTATGATAATCGTGTAAGGCCGTAGCATTACAATCGGTCATGGGATAGGAAACCAATGCAGCTGGTCTCTCTGAGGTCACGGGCTTTAAGGTAACATCTCACACCGTCATTTCAGATGATAATTAATTGCAATTGTTTCTACCCCTCAGGACGATATCTATGTCTTTTTGTTCATCATGTTTATGCTTTAAATTTGGATTTTTCATTTATCAAGGTCATTAACCTCAGCCTGTGGGGAAGTAGGCTATATCATTCCGTTATTAGGAGATATACAAACAAGCTTAGAAATAATGATAAACCTAGTTTTAATAGTTTCTTGAATAAAAATAGTCATCACTGCCATCTAATTGTTTTAGAACTATAGAGAGGTAACTGGTATGATTTCCCAATGGTAGGTCGGTCACCACTATAATTGTTTTACCTCTTTTTAACTAATACAAAACTTCTAACACCAAACTTTACTAAAAAAAACATGTTTGGAAAAAGAGAGGTTAAATTTTGTCCACGGACTATTTTTCATTTTTTTTAAAGATTTGTCAATTTTTCATAAATGATTTGCGCAAATTCTATAAGATAATAATATTGAATTCTAAATATTCAATTGTGTGTGTGATGATGATGATTAATGTCCATTGAGACCAACTTTGGTATATCGGACCTTAAGAAAAATAATATTTGGTTTACTTTATAATTTTGTTCCTGTGCTCAAAAAGCTTGCCTAGAAGCTTTCCAAGCTCACTATAGTTTTGGCAAGTTAGGAGGTTATAAAAGTTTATAAAACAAATACTATCAAACTCAGATATAATGTGGGTGTAAGCAAGGCACTATAAGAGAAAGTGATTTTCATCCTCAATGCTTATAAATTAACATAGATGGTTAACTTTTGAATATATATACAAAACCATAAGATTTAAAAAAATCAATACGATTTGCCAAAGTTTTTATAATTTAAGATAAACGTAGATTCTTAAAAATTTTATAGTTTAAAGCTTTTTATATAAGACAATGGATGGAATCACTATAAATATCAAATAATGTAAATAAGACAATAGCAATAAAAGTGATAAATAACACAAGAAGTGGAATCATTATTAAATGATGGTGGATATTAAGAGATTGTATCATGAGGGCAGGGTTGAATTAGGTAAAACACACACCATCTTTTATATAGAAAAATGGTGAGTAAATTATAAATGAAGATGGATAATAAATTCTTATATATTAAAGGAAGGATCAAAAAATTTGAACTTGTGATTTTTCTAAGTTGGAAGACAATTATAGACAGATTCTGAAAATTACTAAATATTTTTACAAAACTATTTTATAAAGAAATGATGATCAAATCATAAATAAAAATGGTTAATAAATTCTTATACATTAAAGGAAGGATAAAAAAAAAGTTGAACTTGTGATTTCTCTAAATTTAAAGACAACTATAGAGAAAGATTCTAAAAATTACCAAATACCTTTACAAAACTATTACCAAATATTTTATGATTAGGATTTTAAAAATTAATACTAAACATTTTAAAATTAAGATTTTAAAAATTAATATGACAGATTAAAATTTTCTATAATTAAAATAAATCTAAAAATTTGGGATTTTAAAAATTAATACTAAACAGTTTAAAATTAAGATTTTAAAAATTAATATGATTTATCAAAATTTTCTATAATTAAAATAAATATAGAATTTTAAAATTTTCTTAGTTAAAATCTTTGTAAATAACACAATAAATTAAATCCTTATAAATTAAATTATAAATGATAAATAAATATTGTAAATAAAACAATAAGAAAATTAGTATAGATGATAAATAAATAAAATAACAAGTGGAATCATGGATATTAAGAAATTGTACCATGAGGGTGAGTTAGAAGTAGGTAAACATAAATACTTTCATCAATCATTTATTTCATCATCAGTTATTTAGTAGGATGATGAGTGAATTATAAATAAAGATGGTTAATAAACTTTTACATGAGATTAAAATTGTTATATATATATATATATATATATATATATATAATTTTATTTTTTATACTTTATTATTTTGATGATGATGATTAATGTATATTAAGACTAACTTTAATATATGGAAGCTTAAGAAGAAGAAAAATACTTGACTTACTTTAAAATCTTGTTCTTATCATAAAAACACTTAGAAAACTTTCCAATTCACTATAGTTTATAAAACCTATACCTTCAAATTTTAAAATAAAGTAAATCCAAATTTTTCATTTTTATAATTCAAAATTTATAATAAAATAAATCAAAATAATTAAAATTTAAGAATTGTTTTCACATCTTTTATTTTATCTGTATCTCTCTTCAGATCACAACAAAATGATTCCATGTTTTATATGAGCTAGAGAAAACTCTAGAGTCTCTCTCTTAAATATATATATATATATATATATGTATGTATATAGTATATTGGGCGTAACTTGGGTGGTTGGGAGAGGAGCCTTTGTAAATAATGAAATATTAAGTTCATGTATACTTGCCTGGCCAGTATAAGATATTTTCCGAAGTAAATGTAGCCATGGTATAAAATTGAGCTTCCATGATGATTAAAGTATATATATATATAAGTTAATTATTTTAAAACACTTATAACTTCAAATTTTAAAATAAAGTAAATCAATTTTTTTATAGATAAATATAAAAATCAATAAATCAAAATATTTAAATTTATAAAAATATTTAAATTGAAATAAAAGTTTATTATTTTTTTTTTGTGGGTTATCTCTTTCTCTCTCCATATCACAACAAAATGGTTCCATGTCTTCTCCCTACCTTGTGATACCAAATTTTATATGAGCCAGAGACAACTCTGGTACTCTTTATATACATAGTGTTGGACAAATATCTTCCTTTGAATGTGGGATAATCATGCCATCTTCATGATTGCCTTTATTAGAATTTAGCAGCTTAAATGGTACATTTTAATAGTATGAATCATACACAGGAAATTTTGACGTGAGCACTTGATCTGACATTTGATAAGAAAAGAAATACCATGTGTGTCCACTGTTGTGTCTTTCATATTGGAGCAGAAAAAACCAACATATGCTTACAAGAGGGCACTACTCAGGGGAGCATCAATTTAGAATCCCATCATGTTGTTCAGATGGAATGCACTTTATCTACATGGCTATCCTCTTTTAGGCACACCATGACAGGAATATTGATCACATGGATTACACCTTTAGATCTTCCTTTTACATGTGACCAGAGCAAGAATGAAACTGTAGTGAACGGTTCTAAACTCCATCAGACATGTAAACAGCTACAACTAAAGAAAAAAAAAGGAGCCTGAAATACACATAATCTTACTCAATTGACATCAATATCTTAACTGATATATATGAGAAATTGCTATATATATTATTAATCATTACAAAACTCCTATGGGCTTCCAGAGAATTATCCCAAGTCATTGACATGATGGCATATCCATTGATACTTCAATAATTTACATCTGTTTTAAAGTTGGAGAAGGCTGAGTTGTTTCACAGAGAAATTATCCAATAGGTTATCCAACTCAATTGCATCTTAACATCATACTTTGCTCCATTGCAATGAATTCAAACGATAAGATGAAATAATTTAGCATTAGTTATTCTTTATGTCCCAAGTCAGATGTTACAGAAATACCAACAATGAACCATGCTTAAAAGGGTAAATGAGGACTGATTTTCTCATTCCATGTCAGCTATTACAGAAACACCAACAATGGATCATGCTTAAAATGTTAAATGACGGCTGAATTTCTCATTCCATGGCAGTGCAGATGGAAATTACAATAGAATTGCTATATAATACAACAGATTTAAAAAATCCTTTTAGTTGGTCTCAGTTGGATGCAGACCATTCTACAACCACTTATGCAGAGACCAATGTTTATTTTGAAGCATTCTCATTCACAGATGTCAGTTTTTTGAGAAATTCAGCACAACACAGCACTATCTCGTTGCCAAAAATAGCAGCCCAACCCATTTCATTCAAGTGCAATCTACAACAACTACTGATCATAACTCACAGATATGGATGGTTAGACATTAGAAAGAACATGGCAATGCAAAACAACATTGTCCATTCAATATAATGTTACAGCAGACTTGTGTTAACAACAGAGGTCTAGCATAAGGGCCTTTGCTTCAACATCCTCATGTGTCTTGTAACTTCATAACAAACATCATCTGTGGGAAGCTCATACCTGCAGACAGGGCAAGTATTTGTGGTCTTGAGCCGTGGATGAATGCAGTCCCAGTGATCATAACTCACAGATATGGATGGTTAGACATGAGAAAGAACATGGCAATGCAAAACACCATTGTCCATTCAATATTATGTTACAGCAGACTTGTGTTAACAACAGAGGTCTAGCATAAGGGCCTTTGCATCAAGAGCCTCATGTGTCTTGTAACTTCATAACAAACATCATCTGTGGGAAGCTCATACCTACAGACAGGGCAAGTATTTGTGGCCTTGAGCCATGGATGAATGCAGTCCCAGTGATAAAAGTGGGAGCAAGGCAAGTAGCTTGCTACAGTGCCTGCCTCAAAATCTTCCCCACATATTGCACAGAGTCTCTGCTTTTCTTCATCTTTGGATCCAATACAAACAACTGAAGGAAGACACAAAATACTTGCAGCAGAAGCAGGAGGAAATGGAATCTCCTTCAAGTAATTATCAATAGTATTGTTATCAGAATTAGACAACACTCTGAGAAGCTTCTCGTATCTGTAAATAATATCAAGATATGAGCTGACACAAGCTGGCTGAGTGTTGGCACCCGCCATTAATCCAGGCAGGCAGAAACCCATTTTCAGAATATTTTCACAGAGGTATTCTCTAATAAACTGTGAATGAAATCTGGATCTGGGTGATAGATCATTATTCTTGGGCAATTTACCCACAACGAAATTCTTATAGAGAACTGGATCGACCCCATATTTTTTAGCAGATTTATGGCATTCGTGATCCTGAGCTTCGTACAGTATGAGCAATATCAATGCAGAATCTGTATCCTCCCATACTCCATAACCCAATTCAGATATTGTTTCCTTATTGTCATATCTTTTGACATATAAACTTCTTGGCATGTTTTCACTGGCATTACCAATAGAATGTAATAGTCTAGAGCATAGAGGCTCTTTATCCCAATCAGAGCTACTGGAATTGAACGGCTCATCTCCGTCCATATCCTCCATGAAAGCAGTTATTTTTCTCAACAAACGCAGAGTGACGCGCCCAACAAGCAGCTTTTTCTGCGCAGCAGAAAGGCTGTCAACGTACCCAATTATTCTCTCGGCTTTCTGAGGGAATTCCAACAATGCCCGAATCCGCTCTAATTGTATGCGACATTCAGAATCCAAAATCTGAACCAAGCTTTCCAACTCATGGCTTCCCATACTCAGAAGCCTTCCGTGAACCCAACCCGCGATTTCTTCCCTCAGTTCGGCCATGGTTACTTGACAGTTTTTTCTGATATAACTCTTCTCCACTTTCGGCCTGTTACCTTTTCCTGTATATGTGTTGCGAATTCCTATAAATACAGATCAAAACAGATGGATTTTTACATCATTTGAAAGTTGAATTTAGGACTCTTTATTCGAAACCAGTGGCAATTTGAGCCCTTTACTCTCGTGTAGATATTTCTTGTTGCAATATATTAACTTTTATGGAGTACCGAACCTTTTTCAATAAATGTAACTATAATTAGAGGATTACATGAGTAAGTTAGTGACATTTTTTCATAAATTTAAGTATAATGAGAGAGTACGGTTTGGGAATTTTAACTATAGTTAGAGGTTTAGTATAATCGTAATTTTTAGGATATGAATTACGGTGGATTTTTATTATTATTATTATTATTATTATGAATATTTATTACAAAAATTTTAAATAAAATTTATGATTTAGAAAAGAGTAATTAATTAATGAATAAATAGATTTAAAAAAAAACATTTAAAATATTAGTAAAAATAATTAGTGAAGATGAGTTTATTGAGACCTATTTGGTTTAACACACCTTAAGATTGATACTTATTTGGTCTCTCGGACCTTAAGAGCAAAGATAGGGATTACACCATATTTATGACACGTTAGAAGATCATGGAGGTTAGAATTGTAGTGAAGATTAGGAAACCGTGATCTAATGTGGGTGTATGGAGGGCACTCTAAGAGAATTTGGCATTTGTCCTCAATGCTCATAGAGTCATAATACTCACAAATCCTTTCCACCAATGGTGTTTTAGGAATTGTCAAGCTCCTTGTTTCATTATGAAGCTCATGGGAGTTTGTTCTTATCTTGGCTAATTTTATTTTCTTCTTCGAATTGGTTAATAAAGGCAGATAATTTTGATCTCCAACTTAGGGTTAGTGACATCCTTGTAGTTTTTTTTTTTACTTTTTAAAACTTTCTCATCCCACATTTTCTCTTTAAACTTATATGTAATAGTGGTTTTGATGTTGTTGATATTTTGTAAAGTGACATTTTCGTTAATCCCCCAATGGTTTAATCAAGTCATGGCGTCTTTATACTAGCCTCTCTTGAGTTGTAGATGGTCTTGACTAGAAATTAATCAATTTTAGGGAGTCTTTGGTCTTTCTTGTTATTTATCTTGTTCTTGTACATTAGGTACCTAGTCATAGCAATGTTTTTTATGAGGAGTAGACCCCCTTCTATAAAGAGAATAAGATAGAGTATATTGCTTTTAATTTTGAGGTTATACGTGATAAAATGCTTTTGAATTTGCTCAATCTTTCTCCAGGATTCTCGAGAGATGTTGCAACGCCAAACTTCACAACCGTACAAGATAGCGAGAGTGACGAGAGTTTCAAAAAGGAACTTCTTTTATCCCACATCGCAAGGTTAGTTGATTTACAATTGTTTTCTAGATCAAAATAATTTTTCCACCCTCCGTTAATCATTTTCTCAATGCTATATTTAAAATTGAGTTTGTGATGGATATCAATTCCAAGATATTTGTAAGAGGACACTTCCTCCAAGCTGTTATTGTCATATTCAAAAGTAGTGTGTGTTTCTTGGACTTGATAATCATAACTTTAGTTTTGTCGGTGTTAACAGACATACCCATGTTGGAGCATAAATCCTTGAGAATCCTTAATTGTTTATCAAGGTAAAAAGGACACCTAGCCATAAGAACAATATCATCATCATAGAGAAGGAGAATGACGATTATGCTAGCTAAGGTTGTTCTGGCACAACCTGCTTCTTCTAAACAACTTTTTAGCTTATCAATGTATATGCCGAAAATAATAGGGGAGAGGGGGCATCCTTGTTTAACTCCAATATTACAATTAATATATTTCGACCAACCCTCAATGCTCTTAAATTTGGCAATGTCTTTCTTGTACAACCTTATTGTTGCAGCTCTCAACTCTAAGTGACCTTTTAGCTCTTCTAATATATTTCACAAGTTATTTTTAGGTATGGTATCAAAAACTTTCTTAAAGCCATAAAACAACAAAATAGATTAGATTTAATATTCCTCTGTAATAATCCTAAATGTAATGAGGTGATTTATGGTAAAGTAATGTTTTTTAAAATAAAATAATATTTTTAATAAAAAATACTCAAATAAAATAATAGCAAATTTAAATATATAAAATAAATAAATAAAAGTCAAAACCATAAAGAAGAATCACAATCACATTGATGATTGAAAAGTGTAAATAATATATATAAATAAAGCTCAATCAAATAAAAAAGTTAAGGATTTTCAAGTTAAAGTGTAAATAATATATATAAATAAAGCTCAATCAAATAAAAAGGAAAAGGATTGTAGTGAATAAAGTTAAGGATTTTCAAGCCACTTTAAATGGAAGGATGAGTAGAAAATATTAAGAATAATCCGAGAGGAGGATAAAGAGGTGAAGGGATCCATTGGAGAAAACATAGAATGATAGTTTTCTCCAAAACATAGAATGATAGTGAAGGGATCATTATTATTTTGAGAAAACATAGAATGATAGTGAAGGGATCATTATTATTTTGGAGAAAACATAGAATGATAGTGAAGGGATCATTATTATTTTGAAATCGTTTTTAGATTAGTGTGGTTAGGATAATTTCAGGATATTTTTTTTTCTTTTAATCATTTTTTAAGAGTTAAAATTTGTTGTTTATATTTGTCTAAAAAACACACACGTTAGGTTGTAATGTTTTTTTTCATAAAAAATATAAAGTGTATTCTTTTTAAATAAGATATTAATTATTGTTTTTAAAGGAATGCAATAAAAAGAAAAACATTGTATTTTATAAAAAAAAATATTATTAAATTTTTAATAAATTCAAGTTTATAGAGGTGTTTATAACTTACTTCTCTTCTTTGAATTAAAATTTATGACCTTGTAGGTTAACTTAAATAAAATCTATAGTTCATACAATTAATTGAAAAATAAAATCCATGTATTTATTAGCTTAACGAAATGTTCTTCATAAATGTTTCTAATGTCATAATTGTGAGGGGTAGGGTATGTATACCTATGAAAATTTTAGTAGTCACGGAGCCTTGTCCCAGAAACAAGGGGATCTTATACTCTAAAATTGGTTATTGGTTAGGTTCTGACCTTTAAAATGTATTATTATTATTATTATTAATGCCTAACTTAATTACAATCAAATATATATAAACTCATAAATGGACGATCTATTGTATTCCAATATTGAGATGTCTATGAGGGGTGGTAGGTGCGGGGGGATTTTACTCGATCCCTGAGGACAAACGAAAAAAACCTTTGCTTGGGGGCTGGGCCATAAGACGAATAATGAAGCTGAATGGATGGCTCTCTTGCAGGGTCTAGAACTCTCAGACACAATAATTATCCCCAGGCTAGCAGTCTTTGGAGACTCAAGACAAGTCATTTACAAAATGATCAATGGTTATTCCACAGGATCCATCAACTGCAGAAGGATGTATGATAGAATCACTCCCCTCCTCTCTAGTAGAGTCGAGTTTTTTCACATTCTCCGAGCAAACAATGCTCACGCAGACGCTTTGGCTAATCAAGGGGCCTTGCTTCCTCAAGGTCATATTTGCATAAACGACCTAGACATTGTTACCAAACCTATTCCCTAATGCCAAATATGCACACTCCAAAAAAAAATTTCCCTATCCTAAGTCTCAACTTAATTTTTTGCTTGGATTATGGTTTAATGTTTGAACTTTGCTTTGGCTACATGTGGCCTCCACTCACTTCCAACCCCTCCACGCATCCTCCTGCCTTAAATCGCCATCCCCTCAGGCTTAATTGCGGGCTCAAACGACACGCTCCACGCAAGCCTCATCAGTGTACCATGGCTTCATCTGGAAGCTTCATCTGCCCCTTCGCCCTTCTTGATAGCCATTTTTGTGTTAATCTTCATGCTGCCACTCCAGAAGAAGACTCACTCATTGACAGGTCTGGTTTTGACAAAGGCATTCTCCCACAGCTCGGTTCTACGCAAGTTTTCCCTTGGGAAGCCTTGCCTCTGTTAAGGGGTTTCATGAAAGAGAGACTAGTGATGGCTGCTTTCCTGAACTGTCTCTGTCCATCTCATTGCATTCCTGGGTCCTTTTGGCGTTCAGCTGCAGGCCTTGCGACCATGGATATCCTCTTCGGGCAGCTCCTCCTCAAAGGTAATATTTTGACCCTTGGTTGTAACTATACTGGCTGGGAGGAAGATTCGATATGTACTCTCTCTTGTCGAAACATAAGGGATTGTGACATCCTGTAGCAAGAAATTTCCATTCTCGGCTCTGTTCTCAATAATTTGTCCTCTAGAAGCTCGTGTTGCAGTCTCTGTAATGGACAGGTTTTCGTTCCGCCTAGTTCGGTGCTCAATCTATTGTCAAGCCTAAGCCTTCACAGTCACAATCTTGGTCAAGACTTTCACCAAACCCAGGAAATGGACCGTGCAGGGGAAAATGATGGTCTTGCAGATTTGAAGGTGAACATTTGGCGTTTGTATGAAATGGTGGCCATAGGAATTATGGACAATACATAGACAACTAAAGAGGTAAAAAACCTTGTTGATGTAGTTGGTTACACTTCTTACCATATTAGCAATCACGATGCCAGGATAGACGACAATGAAATGAATCTGAAGGAAATCATGGGGAAAGTAGACCGCATTTAGGAGGATCTGCAACGCTTGGCACAGATGAACCAGGGAATCCAAGCTCATGAAAATCCAGCAGGAGCAATTCAGAACATGGAAGAGGAATCTGTCACTCAGCCCGTGGGGCACCCAGGCAATCCTTAATGTGTCTTTTAACATTCTATGTTTTTTTGTATCTTCCTTAATCAATAGTGTGTTCGAGTTTATACTACGTCTGTAATTAATCGAAATATAAGAACTCTCAGTGGCATACTAAGTTCTATCTTCTAGCCTAGTTTTGTTTCTTTTTTCTCAGACCTGCAAGAATACTCTAGCTGTAGTTTTTTTGTAATGAATGGTTGTGCACAGCCTGTTTAATATTACTCTCTTTTTAGTTTCTATTAAAAATTATATATATATTAAGATGTCTATGCATTATTTGTATGATGTTTAATAGAACTAGTAATTCCAAATGCATTAAATGAAATGAAATAGTTTTTTTATTAATTCAAAAAACTAATCAAGCCATTCATAAAAAAATCATTTAAAATTAAATGGAAATATTTTTTCCTATTTGAACATTATACTACAAAATCTCTTCAATGGCACATCAAACACATCTTGTGCCCTTTTGCACCTTGTACTCAAGCCTTGGATCCCTGATATCTAAATTTTCAACTTATGCTTCTTCTCCTTCTTCTCACCTAATGAAAATTGAATTGTTCCCAACCCTTCCAAGGGGCTCAAACCCTTCCTAAAAGGGTAATTAAAAACATACCCTTTAAAAAACATAAAATATTGAGATCACTTGTCATATATGAAGGGTAACAAATATTATAAAATTTCAAAAGAAGGGTCGTAATTTCAACAAATCGGTAATGTCCTCATTCTCAATACGTAATTACTCAACGAGCATTGTATCTTTAGTATTATATGAGAACAGATGTCAATCATGACTACGATATAGGGTTTAAGACAAAGTACTTGCATTTGGAAAATAAATATTAAAATTAGTTCTATTCATGTTCCCTCTCATATATTTCCAATACATTGTACCCTTTCACAACATTTAATCCACCACATATCTCATGCCTAGATAATCCTCCGATTGTATTGACATGTGCATTATTTTAAATGTCACTCAATGAAAACTTCCCAAAGAAGCTTGGACAGCATGTCTTTCTAAATTCCCACTTGAATTCACGTGTTATAAGCATGGGGGATTCACTTGTTGACCAATATCCTAGCACGTTAGTTCATATTGCGGGTTTTAAATTTCTTAAAAATCAGGCCAATATATTGCAGGTATTGAGGGGATGAGGGGTTTAGAGTGGGGGGTTAGGGAGGTTTATAAGGATTAGGGTATAAAAAAGGGTGGTGGGGATGTTTTAGATATTGGGAGGGGGTTTCAACAAAAGGAGTTTGGACTAATATCTACAAAAATTAAGGGTATTCTTTAATACTCCATGATTGAACATGTTATGTGAGAGGTTCACTCAGTGAATCCCCTGTGGTTATAAGCATTATTTATCCTTGTCGATATGAGAATTAGCATCACTTTTAGTTTCCATACTCGATGTTTTTGGTTCCTACACTTTCCATAATGTCATTTACTTTATCCTTGTCTCTTCTCTTAGCTTCATAAACAATGAAAACAATTAGTCATGGGTTATGGGAGTAAATTGTAATGGTATTGGGGACTTGTTAGTAATATTAATTACAAATGTGGCTCAATAAAAAATTTGACGTAAACAATCAACATTGAACATGCTCAAGGAAATGAGGTTATCTCTCTTTCTTCATGTTCACGTAATCCATTTATCCATGGCATCTAACAACTTTATTCATATTTATTTTATTGCATTGATAATGCTATGTGTTTTTCTATTATAAGTTAGGACATGGTTATTTATTTTTTCAAAAAAAAGATTATTCAAGAAAAATAAAATACATTCGCCACATGCATAAACACCTAAATCAAAAGTGTTCTTATAGGCACTCAGATATGACAAAGTGTTCACAACCTGATACTGGCTAGAGTTCAAAACAATATAGACATTGTTAAACAATGTAAGAAGAAAATGTTTAGGAATATGATTATCGGAAATTACAACCTCCCTTCTAGATAATTCCAAAATTTATGTAGAGTATCAATCCTAGGCCTCGGTAAAATTTGACTATCCATCTCTTCAAGAACAAAAACATTCGCTTCTAACTCCCTACCTTCCTTTGAAAGTTTATCTGCTTCAAGATTGTTCTCCTTGTACAAATGTTGAAAATCAATGGATTGGAAGTGTCCTTTGGATCCTTAAGGAGGTGTGCCAAATGAAAGAGTGATTATTTACAACATGTGGACCACTTCATTTATCCAATTAATTGTCAATAACGAGTCTCCTTTCACCTAGAATACAAAATTTTTATTATTAACAACAAATCTTAGTAAAAAGAGTAACGCATTGAACTTCCCAATGTTTTCAGTTCCTCTTCCACAATTTGATTTGAATCAAGCAAAATGGGATCTAGAAAAATAAATTACAAACCCCAAGCCAACCATTGCATCTCTAACCCTGCATGCACCATCAAAATATGTCAAGGCCTTTGAATTATCCAAGGTGATGTATTTCAATTGCCGAGGGAGTTTTTGAGGCTCCTCTAAGATTAAAAAAGGGGGAGTAGAATCCATATTTGTGTCATGGTTTGAAAAGTCGATCATAATTGATCCACAAATGTTAGGAAAATGCGATCTATCCAAATTCCCAAAGGGTGAGGAAGGGGAGAGTCCATTTTTTTAGTCACTTGTCAACAACCCATTTTTTCAAAATAGAATCAAAATATGTTCCAACCTGTACTTCACATTAACCAATCAAATTTTCTAGCTCAAACCAAACTTGTGAAGAATAAGAATAGTGGAGAAAAAGATTTTCATTGGATCAACACATTAAACAAATTCTAGGGCCTACTTTTACTCGCTTGAGAAGTTCAATCCAATTAGACACTTCACCATTTAAAGAATTCCTAGGACATTTAATTAATAAATTATTATTTTTAATATTTAAATTAAAAAAAAAATCATATCATTATTTTTACAATGGAACTACCATGTTTCTGTCTTTCTACGAGATCATGTATGAGCAAAAAACCAAAAGAGATGAAAATTTTGAAGACATAAAAAGAAGCCAACTTGAAGAGATTGAAAAAAAAAACAGAGAGCTTGAAGACATAAAACAATCAATTGAAGAATTGAAAATGTTGATAATACACAGTGAGAAGAGGAATCTAAGAAGCACGTTGACAAAGAAAATCCAGATCCACGTGATTCCTACCCCTCAAGTGTGTTAAATGAAGAAGTTATTACAACTCCTGATTTCTCAGATCAAGTAGAACTGGAAACTGCATCAACCCTCACAACTGAAGAAGGGACTACGACCATAATGGAAGAAGCTATTGTGGCTCTTGAGTTATCTGGTCAAGTAGAGTTGGAAACAACATCTGTACTCATGACAGAAGAAGGGAAAACGACCATAAATGAAGAAGCTATTGTGACTCCTGAGTTCTTAGGTCAAGTAGCGAACCTACCTCTCTGATTAGCGTGAATTCAACCATTGTTATGGCGAAGATCCTAAGGTGCATCGTAAGTAAGGCATCACATTGTTTGAGCTGTTAATCCCTCCACCTATGACTGGAATTGTTTCCCTCCTGTGATCGAATACCAGTAAAAACACCTGAATCAAGTATCAGTATTGAGTGCATCGAGTGCATCAACTAGCAGTAATCTCTCCTGGTGGGAATAATCAACTGTTGGATCGATTTTTGGATCACCTCTTGGGATTGAGTGCATTGAAACCTGGAATTGACTCTTGGATCGAGTAACAGCATTGAACATGAATCTAGTATAGTGTCTTTGTGGAAGGAACTGCATCTGCATTCACAGCATGTAATGTCCTCTTCCGATTAGGCCTTGAGGCCCAAAACCACTAACCTATGTGATTCATGTGGGTTCGAGCAGTTACTGACAGATAGGGAATCAGCTAAGGACTGATGCCATTCATAGAAGATCTAGGGCATCATCATTAGGTCAAGAAGGGCCACTGGGGCCAAAGGCCACCTTCGTGCATGCCATCCAAGCATTATTTAATGATGCATGCACTCATTAAGTCTCCATCCGCATGCATGCAAGTCAACTGCAAATTAGAAGATAAAGTGACCTAATTAGGTCAAAGATTAGGGTTTTCGCAGTTGAAAGTTATAAAAGGAGAATAAAGCAAAAGAAGACTTCACTTTTGATGATTATTATTTTGGGAGCTCTTGGATAGCAGCACAGCGTGCCGCACAGCAGTTGGGGTTGGAGATGGAGTCTTCAGCTAGCAGGGTTTCGACAGTGAAACATCTGTCCTAGTCTCATTCACGGTAAGCCATACAGGTTCACCATTTGCTCTTACATTCATTCATAGTTATCCAGTATACGGTATAGATTGTTGCAGGAACACGTGTGCAGCCGTAAGGGGGGGTTTTCAGCCAGAAATCCCTAATCAGTTGCTGGGTCTTCAGATCTCAGTTTTGCTTCAAAACTCAGGCACCATTCTCATCATCGGCATCTTACTTCGGCATCCGATAATTATCAGATCCGACCGTGCTCATCCGGAGAAGTTATCAGCGATTTCGGGATCAAGGGGGCATGAGCAGCTGCCTCTCTGGAACAATTCACTAGCCTGCCTAGAGACCTCAGAAACTTCACATGTACCAGGTATTCTCTCTGACACGGGAAGGCTATCAGTCCTGCAAATCGGTAGCTTCATCAGACACCTCCTTCACTGAAAACGTCACCCTTATCTGATTTGGGTTCTTGCTGCTGGGGTTTCGTCGGATGTAGAAGATATCTGTCCATATCCGATTCAATTCTTGATGCTTGCATACTCTCTCAGGAGCAGTCTAGCCGGCTTATCAGTGGTAAGTGTTCATTCTATCTCACAAACCCTAACCCTAATTTTTGCTATAAAATAGGGATTTTTGCATGGCAGTTTGCATGCCCAGTTGTATTAGCATATTTGCTTAGAAATAGAAAATATTGGGATTTGGGATATTACAGTGGTATCAAAGCTATCTTCTTGGCTGATGTGGGCTTAAGAAATGAAACTTAGATGAATACAGAAGGAGACCCTTTTGTAACCTATAGGAGGAGAAGAGTAGATACACAGGGGAGTTTGAGGATATCCAACTAGAAGATACCAATTCAGATATGGAATAAACAGGTATACACTCGGATAGGGGAAAAGGAACGGGAGAAGAAGAGGATAGGATGGAGTTTTGCAACTTAGTCTATGCATTGCAAGACTTAGCCAAAGGGAAAAAAGAGGTACTCAATGCAATCAACAGATTATCGGCGAAACCGGAAATAGGTATCAACAGTACACCTCCCTCACTGGTAGATCAGGGATCTACAAGCAGTAGTGGGAAGATTGCATACACTAATATTCAAAATACTTGGCACATATATAGCAGACCTTCCAACAGGCCTACCATGCCTCACTTCTTGGCAAATACAGTAGGTGGTCTGGTCATGCAGGTAGAACTGAGCGAGCCTTTTGGGGATTTTTTACAGGAGTATAGAGACTTAGGGGATGAGTTTCATGCTGCGATGTCTTTTTCAGATTTCTGCAACATGAAGAGTAGGAACAGGCCCAGGAATTTCAACAGGGTTTCAATCACAACTATGAGTTGCAGAAGACCTTGGGCAGGTTGACCATCCCAAAATTTGACGGGACTCGCGGAGGCTCAGCGAGGATATGGGTTCAAAAGTTGGATACCTATTTCCAACTCAATCCCATGATAGAGATAGATTCCATTAAATTGGCTACACTTCACCTGGACGGAGAAGCTCACGAGTGGTGGTACCACGGATTGGTGACATTGGGTCACAACACCATACACTCCTACGGTGAGTTCACTCAGAAGCTCATAGAGAGGTTTGACAGGAAGGATCCAGAGATACATTTCAGAGAGTTGGCTCAACTCAAATAGACTGGTAGTGCAGAAGCCTTCATCTCAGAATTTCAGAGGATAGCAGTCATGGTAACAGATGTGTTAGAGAGCAGATTGACTATGTTATTCACTGAGGCCCTCACAGAGCCACTGCAGGGATGGGTGAAAGTCTACAAACCCCTCACTTTTCAGGATGCCATTAGTAGAGCCAAAGATCTTCAGGATTCTATCCCCAAAAGCAAGTTCCCGCTGAAAACCAATTTTCCTGTTAGGGACAAGGACAAGAAACCTTTCCAGCAGGATGTTCCCAAGAAAACATGGTTAGACGAGGACACTAGAAAAGATTTGAGAAGGAAGAAACTATGCTTCACTTGTCAGGAACCATGGGTACCATGACACAGGTGTGCAGGGAAGGCGAAGGCTCACCACATTGAGGTATATTCAGACAGTGATGAGGATGACTATGAGCAGGAAGCCACAGAAGAACTACGGGCAGCTGAGGAGGAATCACACCAGGGTGATACACTAGAGGGAGCCATTGCTACATTATCTGGAGTACCAAGATTCCATACTCTCAGGGTCAGGGGAGTAGTACAGGGTCATAGAGTAGGAGTATTGATTGACGGGGGAGCAACCCACAATTTCATTGACTCCGCTTGGGTAGCCAAGAGAGGTATTCAGACCGAGAAGTTCGAAGGATTCACTGTAGCAGTAGACGGGAATTCCAGCATGGAGTGCAACTACTGGATTCCAAAATTGAATGTCACCTTAGGTAACTATCAGATGACAAATTCCTTCTATGTAGTGGATGTATCGGATACTCATGTAGTATTGGGTGTTCAGTGGCTTTATTCTATAGGGAAAAACACTACAGACTACAGGGCGATGGAAATGGAATTCTAGGCCAGACGACAAATGGGTAGTTTTGAGGGGCATGAACACTTATCCCCCAAAACCAGTCTTGTCTCAGAGAATGGAGGCAGTACTCCGACAGGATGATATAGAATGGGCTGCAAAATGTTTGGTCACCTTTAGGAAGCCCCTAGAGACCAGCACACAACACCCAAGTGACATTCAAACCATGCTACAGAAACACAAAAAGGTTTTTAGTGACCTTCCATCAGGTAGACCGCCCGACCGAGGTTTTGAACACATCATCGAGCTAGAGGAGGGGACACAAGCAATCATCACCACTCCTTACAGGCATCCCAAAAGATACAAGGATGAGATTGAGAAAGCAATCAAATAATTACTGGAGCTTGGATATATTCGGCCCAGTTCTAGCCCCTTCGCATCCTCAGTAGTATTGGTCAAAAAGAAGGATGGTACACTACGAATGTGCATCGATTATCGAGCACTCAACAAAAATACCATTAAAAACAGGTATCCCATTCCTAGAATTGACGAACTCATGGATGAGCTTCAGGGAGCTAAATACTTCTCCAAGATTGATCTTCGCTCAGGATACCATCATATCAGGGTAAGGGACCAAGACATCTCCAAAACAACTTTTCGCTGTCACTATGGTCACTATGAGTTTTTGGTCATGCCCTTTGGACTTACCAATGCTCCAGCCACTTTCCAATCATGCATGAACCACATATTCAGAGCACAGCTACGTAAGTTTTTGCTAGTATTCTTTGATGACATCCTGATTTACAGCAAAACATGGGAAGAGCATCTGAAACACCTAGACAAAGTACTAAGTATTTTAGAAGAACATTCGCTTTATGCGAAAATGTCCAAGTGTGAGTTTGGCATGAAGGAAATGTTGTACTTAGGACACATAATCAATGAAGAAGGAGTACATGTTGACATGGAGAAAATCTGAGCTATCAGAGATTGGCCCGCGCTAAAAACAGTTACAGAATTGAGAGGGTTCTTGGGTCTGTGCACTTATTACCAACAATACGTTAAGGGATTCTCCCAATTTGCAGCACCCCTCACAGATCTCACAAAGAAGGGAGCGTTCACTTGGACAGACTTAGCACAGAAAACTTTCGAGGAGATGAAGGTTATTATGAGTTCCTATCCAATTTTAGCATCACCAGACTTCTCACAACCCTTTCTAGTAGAATGTGATGCCTCAGGGGAAGGGTTAGGAGTAGTGTTGATGCAAAATCATCACCCTATTGCATTTGAGAGCCGTAAACTGAAGAACTACGAGCACCATTACTCCATATATGACAAAGAGATGCTAGCCATCGTGCATGCTCTCACAAAATTCAGACAGTACCTAGTGGGCAGTAAGTTCAAAATCAAAACCGATCATAACAGCCTCAAGTATTTCCTGGAACAGAAGGAACTGAATGAGCGACAGCAGAAATGGGTCAGCAAAGTACAAGCCTATGATTTCGAGATCGAGTATGTAAAAGGGAAGAATAATGTAGTAACTGATGCATTATCCAGGCGTCGTGACCTCATTTTCTCTCAATAGTATATCCATAGATTGGAGGGCACTTCTCTTAGTAGAATACTCCAAAAATAAATTCGCTTGCGAATTATTGGATGGGAAAATTCAGGATGACAGGTACAGGATTGTTGATGACATCATCTATTACAAAAATAGGATATACCTCGTCCCAGAATCCACATTGAGGAAAAAAGATCATTCAGGCAGCCCATGATTCTCCTTTATCAGGGAATCAAGGTTTCTTAAAGACCTACAGGCAGATCTGAGAGAGGTTCTCATGGAAGGGCCTCGAGGGTGAAATTATGCAGCATGTCCGGGAATGTAGCATCTATCAGTAGAACAAGATTGAGAACACCCATCCAGCAGGGTTACTCCAACCACTACCGATTCCAGAACAGAAGTGGGAAAGCATCTCCATGGACTTTATTTCAGGATTTCCCAAGGTCCAAGGCCAAGATTGTTTATATGTAGTAGTTGACAAACTGACCAAGTTTGCACATTTCTTTTCAATATCATCAGACTACTCGGCAGCTCAAGTAGCTAAGTTATTCTTCAGGGAGGTCTTCAGGTTACACGGGTTACCTAAGACCATTGTCAATGATCGGGATAGCAGATTCATGGGTGCCTTCTAGCAAGAACTGTTCAGATTGGTGGGGACAGAACCGGCTACTAGTACGAGTTATCATCCCCAGAGTGACGGGCAAACGGAAATAGTCAACAAGTGGATCGAAGGATATTTAAGGAACTATGTAGCAGGGTAGCAGCGAACCTGGATCAAATGGCTACACCTAGGGGAGTATTGCTACAATACTACCTATCACATGTCTATTAGGATGACTCCTTTTAAGGCATTATATGGTTACGAGGCCTTGGACTATGCAAATTTGGCATTTGGAGATAGTAGGGATCCTAAGGCTAAGGATTGGATATAGTACAGTCAAGACATTCTGAAAATATTGAAGGAGAATTTACAAACAGCCCAGAATCAACAGAAGTTGTATTCCGACAAACATAGGATTGAGCGGAGCTTTGAGGTAGGGGATTTGGTATACTTAAGGCTCCAACCTTATAGACAGTCCTCACTTAAGAAGAAAGGAGCAGAGAATTTAAAATCCCGCTTCTATGGACCATACCGAATAATCAGGAAGGTGGGAGAGGTGGCATATGAACTAGAACTTCCACAGGAAAGCAAAATTCACAATGTGTTCCATGTATCTAATTTGAAGAAGACCCTTGGGCAACACATTGCTCCATCTACAGAATTGCCTCCTTTAGATGATGAAGGATTGTTGATACTAATTCCTGAACGGATCATACAGAATAGAGAAAGGAAGCTCAGGAACAGGGTAATCAGAGAGTACTTGGTTCAATGGAAAGAACTACCGCCAGAGGATGCCACCTGGGAAGGTGAACAGGTATTGCAGCATCCCAGTTTGAAGTTGCTTGAGGACAAGCAATCTCAAGCGGGGAGGATTGTAATGTCCTCTTCCGATTAGGCCTTGAGGCCCAAAACCGCTAACCTATGTGATTCCTGTGGGTTCGAGCGGTTACTGACAGATAGGGAATCATCTAAGGACTGATGCCATTCATAGAAGATCTAGGGCATCATCATTAGGTCAAGAAGGGCCATCGAGGCCAAAGGCCACCTTCGTGCATGCCATCCAAGCATTATTTAATGATGCATGCACTCATCAAGTCTCCATCCGCATGCATGGAAGTCAACTGCAAATTAGAAGATAAAGTGACCTAATTAGGTCAAAGATTAGGGTTTTCGCAGTTGAAAGTTATAAAAGGAGGATAAAGCAAAAGAAGACTTCACTTTTGATGATTATTATTTTGGGAGCTCTTGGATAGCAGCACAGTGTGCCGCACAGCAGTTGGGGTTGGAGACGGAGTCTTCAGCTAGCGGGGTTTTGGCAGTGAAACATCTGCCCTAGTCTCATTCAGGGTAAGCCATACAGGTTCACCATTTTCTCTTACATTCATTCATAGTTATCTAGTATACGGTATAGATTGTTGCAGGAACACGTGTGTAGCTATAAGGGGGGGTTTTCAGCCAGAAATCCCTAATCAGTTGCTGGGTCTTTAGATCTCAGTTTTTCTTCGAAACTCAGGCACCATTCTCATCATCAGCATCTTACTCCAGCATCCGGTAATTATCAGATCCGACCGTGCTCATCCGGAGTAGTTATTAGTGATTTCGGGATCAAGGGGGCGTGAGCAGCTGCCTCTCTGGAACAATTCGCTAGCCTGCCTAGAGACCTCAGAAACTCTGCATGTACCAGGAATTCTCTCCGACATGGGAATGCTATCAATCCTGCAAATTGATAGCTTCATCGGACACCTCCTTCACTGAAAACGTCACCCTTATCTGATTTGGGTTCTTGCTGCTGGGGTTTCACCGGATGTAGAAGATATCTGTCCATCTCCGATTCAGTTCTTGATGCTTGCATACTCTCTCAGGAGCAGTCCAACCGGCTTATCAGTGGTAAGTGTTCATTCTATCTCACAAACCCTAACCCTAATTTTTGCTATAAAATAGGGATTTTTTCATGGGAGTTTGCATGCCCAGTTGTATCAGCATATTTGCTTAGAAATAGAAAATATCGGGATTTGGTATATTACACAACAGAAGAAGCAACTGTGACTCCCAAGTTCCCAAGTAAAGACAAACAAGGTACGACGACAACTCCTAAATATTCAAGTAGGGAAGAGTTTGAAGTCGCTACTTCAACCAGAAAGGAAGAGAGGCAACGCCGACTGCCTCCTTATATCCCTCCTCACAAAATATCCAGGCCACCAGACTCAGGGAGGGATAACAAAAGACACCCTAACTACAAACCTCAAAATACGATACCCAATAAAAAATATGTGTGTCTACCGGAATTTCACTGCGTCTTTTTACAAGATAGGGAAGTAAGAACATTAATACACCAACTGAAAAATCTATAAAATTGTCTAGTGAAACTCTAGAACAAGGAATTGTTAAGGAAGAGGATAACAAGGACGATGAAACAAAAGAGGTAGAAGACAAGGATATGAAAAATCAAGATGATATTGACAATCACAATGTCAATATCAATTGTAAAGAAATTGACGATGTTGTAGATTGTAATGATAAAACACAAAATACTGTTAAAAATGAAGTCAATGTTAACGGCAATTATGAAAGAATTGAAGTTGTAGAATAATGTAATGATGAAAATAAAAGCGTTGAAGATTACCTTAATCATGATAACGTAGAAGAACGAAACCCAGAAGATCTTGTGACAAATGAAGAGATGAACATTCTACTAGTCGTCGCAACTCAAGATGTTCTAGAATCTCAATATCAAAAGTTTCCTCAGGAACATGTCACGTCCCCACCCCTCTAGCGAAGAGAGGACGCGAGTATGCTGCTATCTAATTTGGGCAAACTAGCCCCATGAATGTAATATAAAAATGCATTGGAAATAAAAAAATATGCATATGTATAAATCTTTAACATACAACGAAAACAAATACATTCCATTCATTCACATGTTCATCTTAATTCACTAGAAAATGTAAATACAGATATTTAAACACAAGAATATTTATCTTGGAAGTGAAGCTTGTCCCGCAACCAGCTATGTCGCTGCAACGTTCCACCCAACCATAGGCCAACGTGCTCATCAATCTCTTAGTAGCACTGACACCCCCGAGCTAGGCATGATTCCCACAAGGAATAAGGAACACCGGCAGGCTCAGACATAGCCAAGGAAACCACAAAATTCATCCAAGCCAACAAAGTTGGGTTTATCAGGCTGCAAAGGAGTTGGAAAGGCTGATTGCTAAGCTAGTGAGATCAACCACAGAGCTATGGACACCTACACCAAATCTAGCCTGGCTTCTTAAACATCTACAAACCCAACACAAGGAAGCACCCCTTTCTCTGCTACACAGTCCCTCGGGCTATGCCTTCCCTTCTAGCACTATTCAGGGTGTGGAAAGAAGAAAACCACCCCCCTATATCTGTCTGTGAGGTTCCATCACACACTAGGTTTATCAAGCTGGTCAGACCCCATTTCCACTCCCAATTCAGTTCAAACCAAAGCACAGATGCATACACAGCAAGATACACAATTCTGGGTTGAGGAATACAGTTTTGGCCACAAAACGAATTGCCAAGATAGGTGAAAATGACCCCCTAATAGCAATTCGATTCCCAGGGATGTTTTGGCCCTAACATGGCCAAAATGGACTCAACAACACCCAAGAAATTGTGGGTCTCTTCTCCCACTCGTTGGGCATTATGGCCAAAAACGATTTCCATCTTGGAAAACAATGGGGAAATGCAACCAAATCGTGGGGGAGGAAACCCACCCACTGATCATTACCAAAAACGAATTCCCAGCCTGGGTAAATTGAAGAAAATGGCTGCCCAGGTGAGGGAAAACACACAGCAAACCAAAAACGTGAGGAAGCTCAACCACTTGAGTACATGAAGGAAAATGCCTGCTTGCACGTGAGTGCATGAGGAAAATCTCCTGGGCGTGAGTGGTGTGTGCCTGCTCTCTTCCACATGAGGGAAATGGGAAAAAAAACATTCCCTTGGGCAAGCATGTGGTCAAGGCTGACAGCCTAGAATTGACGGTTGCCCATACTCCCCAAGCCCCAAGGCAATAACTGCCCAATTAAATTTTGGAGAATTTAATTGGTTGATGAATAAGACAAGAAAATGTGGTTGGAAGTTGATGGGTTCTCTTATTGACACTTGGCTTCTTCCCATTGGCTCAGAGGTTAAATATTCCACCCCCCCTTATCCTTAGGCAATCATGCCCCCATCTCATTATTTATTGCATTGACATAGGTGGTTGTGGGTTTTTTTAATTAAATTGCATATTTACATGATGTCCAAAAATTATAATGTGCCGGCTAGCACAAAATACCATCGGCATCGATTTTAATCGTTGAACCTAAAACGATCAATCAATGGTGGGGCTTTTGCCTTTAGCTCCACACCACGGTTAAATACAAGATCAACATTATATACATTTTTAATGCAAATGGGGTCAAAACCGAGGTGTTACAGAACAACTAAAGATAAGCTCGTCAGATAAGGAAGTAAGTACATTATTAGTAGTTGCCGCTACAAATAAGAAAACCATATCAAAGCATGTAGAAATATCAGAAACCTACATCAAGTTAGAAGATCAAAAGAACACCATCAAATTAGAAGCTTGGAAGAATACTCCATATAGTTGTTATGCGTTTATCTACATAATCATATGCATGAAAAGATTTTAATGGAAATGCGACCAATTATTTCAAGAACTTCTAAACCGTGGTACCATTATCCGTGGAAAGACTTTTAGTTGAAGCACGCTTACAAAAGATTCGTGGACGAATCTTTTCAGACCAGGATGACTTGTAATATACAAAAAGTATATTATATTATTCGTTAGTTTAGTTATTAATTATTTATGTAAAAGTCGGCATTAGAATGACACATTGTTTAAAGGTGTCTCTTCATATATATATATATATATAAGCCGCACAAATTTATTGTAAATATCGTCAATTCATTATTTAAATATACATATTATCTATTATGATAATCATGTAAGGCCATAGCATTACAACCGGTCATGGGATAGGAAACTAATGCAGCTGGCCCCTCTGAGGTCACGGGTTGTAAGGTAACATCTCACACCGTCATTTCAGATGATAATTAATCGCAATTGTTTCTACCCCTCAGGACGATATCTATGTCTTTTTGTTCATCATGTTTATGCTTTAAATTTGGATTTTTCATATATTAAGGCCATTAACCTCAGCCTATGGGGAAGTAGGCTATATCATTTCGTTATTAGAAGATATACAAACAACAAGCTTAGAAATAATGATAAACCTAGTTTTAATAGTTTCTTGAATAGAAATAGTCATAACTAACATCTAGTTGTTTTAAAACTATGGAGGGGTAACTGGTATGATTTCCCAATGGTAGGTAGGTCACCACTATAATGGTTTTACCTCTTTCTAACTAATACAAAACTTCTAACACCAAACTTTACAAAAAAAAACATGTGGAAAGAATAATATATTATTAATACTTAAAAATCCATTTGGAGAGCAAAATTTAGATGATAATAAGTGCTTTTGAGGTACATTAAGATCTTTAGTGACCATATTTTGGAAAGGACAATGGTTATTGCAATTATGTTTAGAATATGGGTTAAATTTTGTTTTTTTTATTATATTATGATTTTTTTTGGAAAAAGAGAGGTTAAATTTTGTCCATGGACTATTTTTCATTTTTTTAAAAGATTTGTCAATTTTTCATAAAATGATTTGCCCAAATTCTATAAGATAATGATATTGAATTCTAAAGATATTCAATTGCGTGTGAGTGAGAGATGATGATTAACGTTCATTGAGACCAACTTTGGTCTATCGGACCTTAAGAAAAATAATACTTGGTTTACTTTATAATTTTGTTCATGTGCTTAAAAAGCTTGCCTAGAAGCTTTCCAAGCTCACTATAGTTTTGGCAAGTTAGGAGGTTATAAAGGTTTATAATGTAATGTGAATGTAAGCAAGGTACTTTAAGAGAAAGTGATTTTCATTCTCAATGTTCATAAATTCACATAAATGGTTAACTTTTGAATATATTTACAAAATCATAAAATTAAAAAAAATCAATATAATTTGCCAAATTTTTTATAATTTAAGATAAACGTAAATTCTTAAATAGTTTAAAACCTTTTATATAAGACAATGTCAATAGCAATAAAAATGATAAATAAAACAAGAAGTGGAATCATTATTAAATGATGGTGGATATTAAGAGATTGTATCATGAGGGCGGCGTTGAATTAGGTAAAACGGTGAGTAAATTATAAATGAAGATGGATAATAAATTCTTATACATTAAAGGAAGGATTAAAAAAAGTTGAACTTGTGATTTCTCTAAGTGGGAAGACAATTATAGAGATTCTGAAAATTACTAAATATTTTTACAAAACTATTTTATAAAGAAATGGTGATCAAATCATAAATAAAAACGGTTAATAAATTCTTATACATTAAATGAAGGATAAAAAAAAGTTGAACTTGTGATTTCTCTAAGTTTGAAGACAACTTTAGAGAAAGATTCTAAAAATTACCAAATACCTTTTCAAAATTATTACTAAATATTTTATGATTGGGATTTTAAAAATTAATATTAAACATTTTAAAATTAAGATTTTAAAAATTAATATGATTTATTAAAATTTTCTATAATTAAAATAAATCTAGAAATTTAGGATTTTAAAAATTAATACTAAACATTTTAAAAATTAATATGATTTATCAAAAAAATTTATAATTAAAATAAATATAAAATTTTAAAATTTTTTTAGTTAAAATCTTTGTAAATAACACAATAAATAAAATCCTTATAAATTATAAATGATAAATAAATATTGTAAATAAAACAATAAGAAAATTAGTATAGATGATAAATAAATAAAATAACAAGTGGAATAGTGGATATTAAGAAATTGTACCATGAGGGTGAGTTAGAAATAGGTAAACATAAATACCTTCATCAATCAGAAGTAGGTAAACATAAATACATTCCTCAATCATTTATTTAGGAGGATGGTGAGAGAATCATAAATAAGGATGGTTGATAAACTTTTACATGAGATTAAAATAGTTATATATATATATATATATATATATAATTTTATTTTTTATACTTTATTATTTTGATGATGATGATGATTAACGTTTATTAAGACTAACTTTAGTATATAGAAGTTTAAGAAGAAGAAAATTACTTTACTTACTTTAAAATGTTGTTCTTATGCTAAAAACACTTTAAAAACTTTCCAATTCACTATAGTTTATAAAACCTACAAATTTTAAAATAAAGTAAATCCAATTTTTTCATTTTTATAATTCAAAATTTATAATAAAATAAATCAAAATAATTAAAATTTAAGAATTGTTTTCACATCTTTTATTTTATCTTTATCTCTCGTCATATCACAACAAAATGATTCCATGTTTTATATGAGCTAGAGAAAACTCTAAAGTCTCTCTCTTATATATATGTATATATATAGTATATTGGGCCGTGGTTGGGAGATTTGGTTGTTGGGCTCCACACCCGGTGCTAATCTCCTCGCCCGAGACATTTGCTCCTTGAGAGCCCTTGTATATAATGAAATATTAAGTTCATGTATACTTGCCTAGCCAGTATAACATATTTTCCGAAATAGATGTAGCCATGCTGTAAAATTGAGCTATATATATATCATTTAATTATTTTAAAACACTCATAACTTAAAATTTTAAAATAAAATAAATCAAATTTTTTATAGATAAATATAAAAATCAATAAATCAAAATAATAAAAATATTTAAATGAAAAAAAAAAGTTTACTATTTTTTTTTTGGGTTATCTCCTTCCCTCTCCATTCCATGTCTTTTTCATACCATGTGATACCAAATTTTATATGAGCCAGAGACAACTCTGGTATTCTTTATATACATAGTGTTGGACAAATATCTTCCTTTGAATGTGGGATAATCATGCCATCTTCATGATTGCCTCTATTAGAATTTAGCAGCTTAAATGGTACATTTTAATAGCATGAATCATACACAGGAAATTTTGACGTGAGCACTTGATCTGACATTTGATAAGAAATGAAATACCATGTGTGTCACAGATGGAGCCAGACCAGTACCACTGTTGTGTCTTTCATATTGGAGCAGAAAAAACTAACATATGCTTACAAGAGGGCACTACTCAGGGCAGCATCAATTTAGAATCCCATCATGTTGTTCACATGGAATGCACTTTATGTACATGGCTATCCTCTTTTAGGCCCACCATGACAGGAATATTGATCACATGGATTACACCTTTAGATCTTCCTTCTACATGTGACCAGAGCAAGAATGAAACTGTAGTGAACGGTTCTAAACTCCATCAGACATGTAAACAGCTACAGCTAAAGAAAAAAAAAGGAGCCTGAAATACACATAATCTTACTCAATTGACATCAATATCTTAACTGATATATATGAGAAATTGCTATATATATTATTAATCATTACAAAACTCCTATGGGCTTCCAGAGAATTATCCCAAGTCATTGACATGATGGCATATCCATTGATACTTCAATAAATTACATCTGTTTTAAAGTTGGAGAAGGCTAAGTTGTTTCACACAGAAATTATCCAATAGGTTATCCAACTCAATTGCATCTTAACATCATACTTTGCTCCATTGCAATGAATTCAAACGATAAGATGAAATAATTTAGCATTGGTTATTCTTATGTCCCAAGTCAGATGTTACAGAAATACCAACAATGAACCATGCTTAAAAGGGTAAATGAGGACTGATTTTCTCATTCCATGTCAGCTATTACAGAAACACCAACAATGGATCATGCTTAAAATGTTAAATGACGGCTGAATTTCTCATTCCATGGCAGTGCAGATGGAAATTACAATAGAATTGCTATATAATACAACAGATTTAAAAAATCCTTTTAGTTGGTCTCAGTTGGATGCAGACCATTCTACAACCACTTATGCAGAGACCAATGCTTATTTTGAAGCATTCTCATTCACAGATGTCAGTTTTTTGAGATATTCAGCACAGCACAGCACTATCTCGTTGCCAAAAATAGCAGCCCAACCCATTTCATTCAAGTGCAATCTACAACAACTACTGATCATAACTCACAGATATGGATGGTTAGACATTAGAAAGAACATGGCAATGCAAAACAACATTGTCCATTCAATATAATGTTACAGCAGAATTGTGTTAACAACAGAGGTCTAGCATAAGGGCCTTTGCTTCAACATCCTCATGTGTCTTGTAACTTCATAACAAACATCATCTGTGGGAAGCTCATACCTGCAGACAGGGCAAGTATTTGTGGTCTTGAGCCGTGGATGAATGCAGTCCTAGTGATCATAACTCACAGATATGGATGGTTAGACATGAGAAAGAACATGGCAATGCAAAACACCATTGTCCATTCAATATTAAATTACAGCAGACTTGTGTTAACAACAGAGGTCTAGCATAAGGGCCTTTGCATCAAGAGCCTCATGTGTCTTGTAACTTCATAACAAACATCATCTGTGGGAAGCTCATACCTACAGACAGGGCAAGTATTTGTGGTCTTGAGCCATGGATGAATGCAGTCCCAGTGATAAAAGTGGGAGCAAGGCAAGTAGCTTGCTACAGTGCCTGCCTCAAAATCTTCCCCACATATTGCACAGAGTCTCTGCTTTTCTTCATCTTTGGATCCAATACAAACAACTGAAGGAAGACACAAAATACTTGCAGCAGAAGCAGGAGGAAATGGATTCTCCTTCAAGTAATTATCAATAGTATTGTTATCAGAATTAGACAACACTCTGAGAAGCTTCTCGTATCTGTAAATAATATCAAGATATGAGCTGACACAAGCTGGCTGAGTGTTGGCACCCGCCATTAATCCAGGCAGGCAGAAACCCATTTTCAGAATATTTTCACAGAGGTATTCTCTAATAAACTGTGAATGAAATCTGGATCTGGGTGATAGATCATTATTCTTGGGCAATTTACCCACAACGAAATTCTTATAGAGAACTGGATCGACCCCATATTTTTTAGCAGATTTATGGCATTCGTGATCCTGAGCTTCGTACAGTATGAGCAATATCAATGCAGAATCTGTATCCTCCCATACTCCATAACCCAATTCAGATATTGTTTCCTTATTCTCATATCTTTTGACATATAAACTTCTTGGCATGTTTTCACTGGCATTACCAATAGAATGTAATAGTCTAGAGCATAGATGCTCTTTATCCCAATCAGAGCTACTGGAATTGAACGGCTCATCTCCGTCCATATCCTCCATGAAAGCAGTTATTTTTCTCAACAAACGCAGAGTGATGCGCCCAACAAGCAGCTTTTTCTGCGCAGCAGAAAGGCTGTCAACGTACCCAATTATTCTCTCGGCTTTCTGAGGGAATTCCAACAATGCCCGAATCCGCTCTAATTGTATGCGACATTCAGAATCCAAAATCTGAACCAAGCTTTCCAATTCATGGCTTCCAATACTCAGAAACCTTCCGTGAACCCAACCCGGGGTTTTTTTTCCCTCAGTTCGGCCATGGTTACTTGACAGTATTTTCTGATATAACTCTTCTCCACTTTCGGCCTGTTACCTTTTCCTGTATATGTGTTGCCAATTCTTCTAAATACAGATCAAAACAGATGGATTTTTACATCATTTGAAAGTTGAATTTAGGACTCTTTATTCGAAACCAGTGGCAATTTGAGCCCTTTACTCTCGTGTAGATATTTCTTGCAATATATTAACTTTTATGGAGTACCGAACCTTTTTCAATAAATGTAACTATAATTAGAGGATTACATGAGTAAGTTAGTGACATTTTTTCATAAATTTAAGTATAATGAGAGAGTACGGTTTGGGAATTTTAACTATAGTTAGAGGCTTAGTATAATCGTAATTTTTAGGATATGAATTACGGTGGATTTTATTATTATTATTATTATTATGAATATTTATTAAAACATTTTAAATAAAATTTATGATTTAGAAAAGATTAATTAATTAATGAATAAATAGATTTAAAAAAAAACATTTAAAATATTAGTAAAAATAATTAGTGAAGATGAGTTTATTGAGACTTATTTGGTTTAACACACCTTAAGATTGATACTTATTTGGTCTCTGGGACCTTAAGAGCAAAGATAGGGATTATTTAGATTGTTGTATGGTATTTCTAAGAACAAAAACTTTATAAGGAAGCATTCCTAGGTCACCATATTTATGACACGTTAGAAGATCATGGAGGTTAGAATTGTAGTGAAGATTAGGAAACCGTGATTTAATGTGGGTGTATGGAGGGCACTCTAAGAGAATTTGGCATTCATCCTCAATGCTCATAGAGTCATAATACTCACAAATCCTTTCCACCAATGGTGTTTTAGGAATTGTCAAGCTCCTTGTTTCATTATGAAGCTCATGGGAGTTTGTTCTTATCTTGGCTAATTTTATTTTCTTCTTCGAATTGGTTAATAAAGGCAGATAATTTTGATCTCCAACTTAGGGTTAGTGACATCCTTGTAGTTTTTTTTTTTACTTTTTAAAACTTTCTCATCCCACATTTTCTCTTTAAACTTATATGTAATAGTGGTTTTGATGTTGTTGATATTTTGTAAAGTGACATTTTCGTTAATCCCCCAATGGTTTAATCAAGTCATGGCGTCTTTATACTAGCCTCTCTTGAGTTGTAGATGGTGTTGACTAAAAATTAATCAATTTTAGGGAGTCTTTGGTCTTTCTTGTTATTTATCTTGTTCTTGTACATTAGGTACCTAGTCATAGCAATGTTTTCTATGAGGAGCAGACCCCCTTCTATAAAGAGAATAAGATAGAGTATATTGCTTTTAATTTTGAGGTTATACGTGATAAAAGGCTTTTGAATTTGCTCAATCTTTCTCCAGGATTCTCGAGAGATGTTGCAACCCCAAACTTCACAACCGTACAAGATAGCAAGAGTGACGAGAGTTTCAAAAAGGAACTTCTTTTATCCCACATCGCAAGGTTAGTTGATTTACAATTGTTTTCTAGACCAAAATAAGTTTTCCACCCTCCGTTAATCATTTTCTCAATGCTATATTTAAAATTGAGTTTGTGATGGATATCAATTCCAAGATATTTGTAAGAGGACACTTCCTCCAAGCTGTTATTGTCATATTCAAAAGTAGTGTGTGTTTCTTGGACTTGATAATCATAACTTTAGTTTTGTCGATGTTAATAGACATACCCATGTTGAAGCATAAATCCTTGAGGATCCTTAATTGTTTATCAAGGTAAAAATGACAACTAGCCATAAGAACAATATCATCATCATAGAGAAGGAGAATGACGATTATGCTAGCTAAGGTTGTTCCAACGCAACCTGCTTCTTCTAAACAACTTTCTAGCTTATCAATGTATATGCCGAAAAGAATAGGGGAGAGGGGGCATCCTTGTTTAACTCCAATATTACAATTAATATATTTCGACCAACCCTCAATGCTATTAAATTTGGCAATGTCTTTCTTGTACAACCTTATTGTTGCAGCTCTCAACTCTAAGTGACCTTCTAGCTCTTCTAATCTATTTCACAAGTTATGTTTAGGTATGGTATCAAAAGCTTTCTTAAAGCCATAAAACAACAAAAGAAATTGGATTTAATATTCCTATATAATAGTCCTAAGTGTAATGAGGTGATTTGGTAAAGTAATGTTTTCTAAGATAAAATAATATTTTTAATAAAAATAACTTAAATAAAATAATACCAAATTTAAATATATAAAATAAATAAATAAAAGTCAAACCATAAAGAAGAATCACATTGATGATAGAAAATTGTAAATAATATATATAAATAAAGCTCAATCAAATAAAATATAAAGCTATTGGAAAAGGAAAAGGATTGTAGTGAATAAAGTAAAAGATTTTCAAGCCACTTTAAATGGAAGGATGAGTAGAAAATATTAAGAATAATCCGAGAGGAGGATAAAGAGGTGAAGGGATTCATTGGAGAAAACATAGAATGATAGCTTTCCAAGATCATTATTATTTTGAAATCGTTTTTAGATTAGTGTGGTTAGGATAATTTCACGATTTTTTTTTCTTTTAATCATTTTTTAAGAGTTAAGATTTGTTGTTTATATTTGTCTAAAAACACACACACATTAGGTTGTAATGTTTTTTTTCATTAAAAATATAAAGTGTATTGTTTTTAAATAAGAGATTAATTATTGTTTTTGAAGTAATGAATAAAAAGAAAAATATTGCATTCTATAAAAAAAATATTATTAAATTTTTAATAAGTTAAAGTTTATAGAGGTGTTTATAACTTATTTCTCTTCTTTGAATTAAAATTTATGACCTTGTAGGTTCACTCAACTAAAATTTATAGTTCATATAACTAAATGAAAAATAAATTCCATGTACTTATTAGCTTAAAGAATTGCTCTTCATAAATGTTTCTAATGTCATAATTGTGAGGGGTAGGGTATGTATGCCTATGAAAAGTTTAGTAGTCGCGGAGCCTTGTCCCACAAACAAGGGGATCTCATACTCTAAAATTGGTTATTGGTTAGGTTATGACCTTAAAAATGTATTATTATTATTATTATTAATGTCTAACTTAATTACAATCAAATATATATAAACTCATAAATGGACGATCTATTGTATTCCAATATTGACATGTCTATGAGGGGTGGCAGGTGCGAGGGGGAGGGGGGTGTCTTACTGGATCCCGGAGGACAAACAGAAAAAACCTTCGCTTGGGGGCTGGGCCATAAGACGAATAATGAAGCTGAATGGATGGCTCTCTTGCAGGGTCTAGAACTCTCAGACACAATAATTATCCCCAGGCTAGCAGTCTTTGGAGACTCGAGACAAGTCATTTATAAAATGATCAATGGTTATTCCACAGGATCCATCAACTGCAGAAGGTTGTATGATAGAATCACTCCCCTCCTCTCTAGTAGAGTCGAGTTTTTTCACATTCTCCGAGCAAACAATGCTCACGCGGACGCTTTGGCTAATCAAGGGGCCTCGCTTCCTCAAGGTCATATTTGCATAAATGATCTAGACATTATTACCAAACCTATTCCCTAATGCCAAATATGCACACTCCAAAAAAAAAAATCCATATCCTAAGTCTCAACTTAATTTTTCGCTTGGATTATGGTTTAATGTTTGAACTCTGCTTTGGAGACATGTGGCCTCCACTCACTTCCAGCCCCTCCATGCATCCTCCTACCTTAACTTGCCATCCCCTCAGGCTTAATTACGGGCTCAAACGACACGCTCCACGCAAGCCTCATCAGTGTACCATGGCTTCGTCTGGAAGCTTCATCTGCCCCTTCGCCCTTCTTGATAGCCATTTTTGTGTTAATCTTCATGATGCCACTCCGGAAGAAGACCCACTCGTTGACAGGTCTGGTTTTGACAAAGGCATTCTCCCATAGCTTGGTTCTACGCAAGTTTTCCCTTGGGAAGCCTTGCCCTTGTTAAGGGGTTTCGTAAAAGAGAGACTAGCGATGGCTACTTTCCTGAACTGTCTATGTCCATCTCGCTGCGTTCCTGGGTCCTTTTGGCGTTCAGTTGCAGGCCCTGCGACCACGGATATCCTCTTTGTGAAGCTCCTCCTCGAAGGTAATATTTGACCCTTATTTGTAACTGTACTGGCTGTGAGGAAGATTTGATAGGTACTCTCTCTTGATGAAACATAAGGGATTGTGACATCCTGCAGCAAGAACTTTCCATTCTCGGCTCTGTTCTCAATAATTTGTCCTCTAGAAGCTGGTGTTGCAGTCTTTGCAGTGGATAGGTTTTCGTTCCACCTAGTTTGGTGCTCAATCTGTTGTCAAGCCTAAGCCTTCACAGTCACAGTCTTGGTCTGTTCGGGTACACAGGGTACTCCCAAAAGACCGAACACCTTGAGCAACCGCTTCACACAAATAGATCACAGATCAACACACCGATGTTTGTCACGTGGTTAAAACCCTCGAGAGGGAAACAGTCCATGGCCCCAGCCAAATAGCTACTTGGAGCAATTTATTATGCAAAAGAAAGAAAGTTACATGATCTTCTCATAATCGATCAACTAGCCAAGGACCCTCTATGCTCTTTAAATAGAGATCATAGACCAATCGGGTGTTAAGCCACGGATCAATGGTAGGTATGATCTAAGAGAAGTTGAACCGTTGGATCACTCTATGTCTAGAACATATTGTGACTGCTGGATTAGAATATTTACAAATGCATACTTAAGAAACACACTTTTACCTAACGAATATATTACACAAGTTGATCTTAACTAACTCCTAAGTGTCTAAATATCCTAACATCCCCCCTTAAGAACAACTTGGGATAGGATTGAAGGATTTACAAAAGTGACACTATTAAGAGAAGGAAGGAGGCATTAGAGCCTATCCCTCCTTAAGGACACATTCCTGAATTCCTAACATAGACCGAAGTTTAGAAAACTTCACTTCTGTAAGAGACTTGGTGAAGATGTCTGCAACTTGATCATATGTAGGGCATTAAAAAACTTCAATAACACTATCATGAACAAGATTTCTGATGAAGTGCCTGTGTAGCTCAATGTGTTTGCTGCGTTGATGTAGAACTGGATCTTTGGAAAGCTTGATGGCACTTTGATTGTCGCACCAAAGTGGAGTAGGCTACTGCTGCTCGAATCCAAACTCTGAAAGGATCTGTCGAAGCCATAAAGCTTCCTGACTAGCATTAACTGCGGCTTGATATTCTGCTTCTGCTGAAGAAAGAGCAAGAGCTTGTTGTTTCTTACAAGCCCAAGTGACAGGTCCAAATCCCAGACTGAAAAACATAACCTGCGGTAGAATTTCGATCATTAGGATCGTCGACCCAATCTGAATCAATGAAACCAACCAACAAAGGTTTCCCCCCTGTACTGTAATGAATCCCAAATTGAATTGTACCTCAAATATATCGAAGTATTCTTTTTGCTGCTTTCTAGTGACTTTCATGAGGAGTTTGCATATAACGGGCAACACGACCAACGACAAAGGAAAGGTCAGGATAGGAATGAGTCAAGTATAAAAGACTATCAACAAGCTGACGATACAAGGTGGCATCTACTTCAGGGGAAGTACAAGTGGCAGAAAGTTTGACTCCAGACTGGAAGGGAGAAGGGGATGGTTTACAATCTTCCATGTGGAAGCGACGAAGAAGGTCACAAGCATACTTAGACTAGGAAACAAAGATTCCTTCTTTGGTTTGCAAGACTTGGAGACCAAGAAAATAATGCAAATGTCTTAAGTCTGACATTTCAAAATTTTGATTAAGACTGGATTTCACATGGGTTATATGTTTAGGGTCACTACCAGTAAGGATAAGATCATCAACATAAAGAACAAGTATGATGAGATGGTTTCCTACTTTATTGGTATAGACATTGGGGTCAGAATGGCATCTAGAAAAACCAGTGTCAAGAAGAAAGCTATCCATTTTGGCATACCAAGGTCTAGGAGCTTGCTTAAGGCCATATAAGGATTTCTTAAGGAGACAAACAAGGCTAGAGTTATTTTGAACATATCTAGGAGGTTGTTCCATGTAAATTTCCTCATGTAAATCACCATGTAAGAAGGCAGGCTTGACATCCATTTGATGGACTTCCCAGTTATGTAAGGCTGTAAGGGAAAGAACAAGGTAGATGGAGTTCATTTTTGCTACAGGGGCAAAGGTTTCACTGTAGTCAATCCCTTCAACTTGGGAAAAACCTTTGGCAACTAGCCTTGCCTTAAATCTTTCAACACTTACATCTGATACATACTTAGTTATGTAGACCCATTTACATCTGACAAGTTTTCTTCCTTTGGGAAGAGGAACAAGATCCCAAGTATTGTTCGCCATTAAGGATCAATATTCTTCATCCATAACTGCATCCCAATCTGGATTTTTTGAAGTTTCTGCAAAAGTTTATGGATCATGATTCTCAAAAACTTGAGCCAAAAGAGAAGAGGTTCACTGAAACTAAGAACGTGTTCGACGTTGATCTCTAGGATCATCGACAAGATCACCAGCTGCTTCACATGTTGAACGGACCCATCGAGGAAGTATTGGTGCTAGTGCAATTTGAGGAACATGAGCAGGTGGAGGTGGATTTTCATCCTCACTGTCATCATCAGAAATTGGAGTTGGAAACCTGTCAAGGAAGTTGGAAGAAGAAGAAGAAGGCACAATTGCCGAATCAGGCTCGCAGGCCAAAGATGGCACACCTGCCAAGTTAGGCTCGCAGGTCAAGAGATTTTCATCAAATTTAACATCTCTTCTAATGATTATATCATGTGAATGGGGTTGAAGAAGTCTATAACCTTTTACATCTTCAGAATATCCAACAAATATGCACTTTTCACTTTTAAGCTGCAATGGTTTTCGTTTTTCATCCGGAGTGTGAGCCCATGCTTCACAACCAAACACACGAAAGTGACTTACATCTGGTTTAATTTTACTCCATGCTTCTTCTGGTGTTATACCTTGTAAAACTTTAGTGGGTGTGCGATTAACTATGTAATTTGCACAATTTATGGCCTCAGCCCAATATTGAAGACTTAGTCCCTTAGATTGGATCATACAATTAGCCATTTCTTTTAAAGTGCAGTTCTTCTGTTCAGCTACACCATTTTATCGTGGTGTATATGGAACAGTGCGATGTTGTTGGATTCCTTGTTCAGTGTAGAAAGTAGTGAACTTGTTGTTAACATTTTCTCCTCCATTGTCAAATCTTAACTTAATAATTTGATGACTAGATTGTTTTTCAACAAGGGCCTTGTAGGCCAAGAACATGTTAAATACTTCGCTCTTAAGTTTTAGGAAGTAAACCTAAGTGCGTATGGAGTAGTCATCAATCAAAGTTAAGAAATATTTGAAACCAGAAAAGGATGCAGATGGAAGAGGACCACACGAAGTCACTATGCACAAGCTGCAAAGGAACCGAGGCGTGCCAAGAGGCACGTTTGTCAAAACTGTCCCGATGATGTTTTCCGAGTACACAACCGGAACAAACACCATCCTTGCAAGATACCATTGGAAGACCAGTCACCATATTGTCTTTACATAGTTGTTGCAATGAAAGATAATGTAAGTGACCAAATTGCTTATGCCAAAGTTTGCTCAAATTATCACTATGAGCAACAAAAGCTGAAGGAAAAGGTGATGACCCAAAGTTGTTAAATTTGTACAACCTGGTAATATCATCAACAGTTCTAGTAGCAAGGACATTTTGAGGATTTTTGAAATCCTTGATTACAACTTGCTGAGGTGTAAACGTCACAGTTTTACCTTCACCTGAATGAGTAATTTGATAGACTGATAACAAATTGCAAGAAATTTTTGGAACACATAGTACATCACTGAAATGACCATTTTCTACCGGAACTGTTCCAGATCCTACAACACTTAGAGATCTATCATCACCAACAAATATGTGTTTGGTGTTACATCCATGCATAGTAGAGAAAATGGCTTGATCCTTAGCCATATGATAAGATGCTCCAGAATCAATGAGCCATTCATTTGAAGTAGAATAAGAAGATGCAGTATAAGAGTAACCAGAAGCACAAAGTGCATGTCCATGAGAGTTAGATTCTGAAGACGAATCTATGCTGATGTGGTGCTTCTTCATTGCTGCTTCCAAGGCTGTCATCTTCTTGAAACACTTAGATTCATCATGATTATCTTTCCCACAAAAATTGCAATGACGCTCAGTCTTCTTTCCTTTTTGCTTGGATCCTTTGTCAATTTTTAAAGAAGGAGCTGACTAAGAGGGTTTGGGACCCTTGTTGTTTGGCTTATTATTGCAAAAATTATGTTTCTTGGGAGGCTTGGACTTTTCTTTCTGTTGGGACAATAAGGCTTTCCCAGATGTATTTGCATTGTTAATTATTCTAAGATGAATGAGCTTATCTTGCTCTCTAATTAAGGAATCACAAAAGGATTCAAGACTAGGCTCTTGATAACTAGCTGCAGTCAAGGATTCTTTCATGGATTAGAATGTAGATACAAAAACAGAATATGTAGGTCCAAGTTTGGAAAGAATATGATAAGTACATTGTTTGTCTTCTTTCTTAATCTTGCATTCTACACATAAGAGTCTGAGAGTTTTATACTTAGATAAATAGTCTTGAATGCATGAAAAATCATTTGGATTCAACGAAAGCAACTCATTCTCAAGTTGATGACCCCGAATTTCATTATGTTTACCAAAGACAGATTCCGATTTTTCCCAAGCTTTATCAGGTTCATCAATTCCAGATATGTGGAATCGCAAATCAGTAGAGATTGACATCCAAATCAATCCACGAACTTCATCACATCTATTTGCCCATTCAATTTTCTTATCGTCATCAGTGGGTTCTGTTTCTTCCCCTAAGGTTATCCTAAAAAGTCCCCTACTTCGTAGAACATCCTCCATATGAGATTTCCATGAGAAATAGTTAGAACTTGTAAGTATAATATCACAAGGGGTGGCCATATTGTAAAATAATGGCTGAAAAAACAGAAACTAACTATCTGGTTGCTAAGAGCTCGAAAAAATATGTGGTTTTAAAAAAACGGCACTGAAAATTGATTCTGGATGATGAAGTTATGCTTGATCAAAGAAAATGTTGAAGATGTCCCCAGTAGTGACATGGCAGATATTAATTTGAGCAACTAAAAAAAAAAAAACCCCTCTTCCCAAGATCAACCTTTGACAATCACTTTACAATAAAGTTGCTTTGAAGTGAATCACTTTTGTAGAATAAGTGAGGTTCACTTTTACAATAATGTTACTTTTAAATAGTGCGGCAATAAATTAAAAGACTTAAGTGACTCACTTTTTATTTTATTTTATCTATGTGAGATGCACTTTTACAATAAACTAACTTGAAAATAGAAATTGCATGCACTAAATAGTAGCTTAATAAGACTTGAACTTAAGACCTATTAATGAATAAAGCAACTTTGGACCAAGTGAGCTAAGTTTAAAAGGTACGTTAAATAATGGAAAGAGGAAAGAGGTTTTTTTTTCCACTCTTCTCTCTCATTCTCCGTACTTACCTTTTTTTTTCTTTTTTTTCTGCAAATCACAAAAAAAACGAGCAACAAAAACAAAAAAACTTTTCCACACAATGGGGTTAGATCTTGGTTAGCTTACCTGGAAAGTCTACGTTTTCAAGTTTTCTCGTTGTTTCTGATTTGCCGTGATCGCACAAGGTGCACGGCAAAGAGCATACGTAGTCGAGAAGATAAGAAAAAAAAACTTTCCCTTACTGTTTCTGATTTGCCGTGATCGCGCAAGGTGCACGGTGAAGAGTATACGCAGTCAGGGAAGGCATCAGTCTGAGACTAAAACAACAAAAATATCTAATAATAAAACTGATAAGATATGAGATATTTAAAAAAAAATTCGTCACTGTAACATTATACCTTCAGATTTGCCAAAATTGGTGTTTCTGGAACAAACGGAAATGGTTTTCAGTGAAATGAAAACTATTTCCCAATGGAAATGGTGCTCCAGATGCAATGGAACAACTCCAACAGGAAAAAAATGCACAAAAAATACAGAACTAGAAACCCTTTCAAAGTTTCGGCAACATCGGTTCCAGATCTTGATTAAAACCGAAAGCGGCTCTTCATAAAAGCTCTTACAGAAGCGAAGTTTTCTAAACTTCGGTCTATGTTAGGAGTTCAGGAATGTGTCCTTAAGGGGGGATAGGCTCTAATAAGGTTTGCCGTTACACCAAAACCTACAGATGTTGGTGAACATTTGAAACCCAGCACAAGGCCCTATCACCAGGAGTGGTGGTTAAACCACTTGTTTTATATTCCCAGAGGTGCGGCGGTTATACCATGTGGAGGTACCCGATACTCCAACACCCCGCCTCCGGCATAGCTCGGGGGAATTGAACCTGAGACCTCAGCTCTGATACCATGTTCAGGTACACAGGGTACTCCCAAAAGACCGAACACCTTCAGATACCACTTCACACAAACAGATCACAAATCAACACACCGATGTTTGTCACGTGGTTAAAACCCTCGAGAGGGAAATATTCCACGGCCCCAGCCAAATAGCTACTTGGAGCAATTTATTATGCAAAAGAAAGAAAGTTACATGAGCTTCTCATAATCAATCAACTAGCCAAGGACCCT
>LPNX010515555.1:60187-75201 GCA_001517045.1 Pseudotsuga menziesii
GACCAATCGGGTGTTAAGCCACAGATTAATGGTAGGTATGATCTAAGAGAAGTTGAACCATCGGATCACTCTATGTCTAGAACATATTGTGACTGTCGGATTAGAATATTTACAAATGCATACTAATGCATACTAAAGAAACACACTTTTACCTAACGGATATATTACACAAGTTGATTTTAACTAACTCCTAAGTGTCTAAATATCCTAACTTGGTCAAGACTTTCACCAAACCTAGGAAATGGACTGCACAAGGGAAAATGATGGTCTTGCAAATTTGAAGGTGATCATTCGACGTTTGTATGAAATGGTGGCCATAGGAATTATGGATAATAGAGAGACAACTAAAGATGTAAAAAACCTTGTTGATGTAGTTGGTTACACTTCTTACCAGATTAGCAATCACGATGCCAAGATAGACGACAATGAAATGAATCTGAAGGAAATCATGGGGAAAGTATACCACATTCAGGAGGATCTGCAGTGCTTGGCGCAGATGAACCAGGAAATCCAAGCTCATGAAAATCCAGCAGGAGCACTACAGAACATCGAAGAGGAATCTGTCACTCAGCCCATGGGGCACCTAGGCAATCCTTAATGTGTCTTTTAACATTCTATGTTTTTTTGTATCTTCCTTAATCAGCGGTGTGTTCGAAATTATACTACGTCTGTAATTAATCAAAATGTAAGAACTCTTTGTGGCATACTAAGGTCTATCTTCTAATGTAGTTTTGTTTCTTTTTTCTCAGACTTGTAAGAATACTCCAGATGCAGTTTTTTTGTAATGAATGGTTGTGCACAGCCTGTTTAATATTACTCTCCTTTTAGTTTCTGTTAAAAAAAAAATATTGAGATGTCTATGTATTATTTGTATGATGTTTAATCGAACTAGTAATTCCAAATGCATTAAATGAAATAGCTTTTTTATTAATTCAAGAAACTCATCAAGCCATTCATAAAAAAAATCATTTAAAATTAAATGGAAATGTTTTTCCTATTTGAACATTGTACTACAAAATCTCTTCAGTGGCACATCAAACACATTTTGTGCCCTTTTGCACCTTGTACTCAAGCCTTGGATCCCTGATATCTAAAGTTTCAACTTATGCTTCTTCTCCTTCTTCTCACCTAATGAAAATTGAACTGTTCCCAACCCTTCTAAGGGGCTCAAACCCTTCCTAAAAGGGTAATTAAAAACACACCCTTAAAAGAACATAAAATATTGAGATCACTTGTCATATATGAAGGGTAACAAATATTATAAAATTTCAAAAGAAGGGTCGTAATTTCAACAAATCAGTAATGTCCTCATTCTCAATACTCAATTGCTCAATGAGCATTGTACCTTTAGTATTATATGAGAACGGATGTCAATCGTGACTAAGATATAGGGTTTAAGACAAAGTACTTGCATTTGGAAAATAAATATTAAAATAAGGTCTATTCATGTTCCCTCTCATATATTTCCAATACATTGTACCCTTTCACAACATTTAATCCACCACATATCTCATGCCTAGATAATCCTCCGATTGTATTGACATGTGCATTATTTTAAATGTCACTCAATGAAAACTTCCCAAAGAAGCTTGGACATCATGTCTTTCTAAATTCCCACTTGAATTCATGTGTTATAAGCATTATTTATCCTTGCCAATATGAGAATTAGCATCACTTTTAGTTTCCATACTCGATGTTTTTGGTTCCTACACTTTCTATAATGTCATTTACTTTATCCTTGTCTCTTCTCTTTGCTTCATAAAACATGAAAACAATTAGTCATGGGTTATGGGAGTAAATTGTAATGGCATTGGGGACTTGTTAGTAATATTAATTGCAAATGTGGCTCAATAAAAATTTTGACGTAAACAATCAACATTGAACATGCTCAAGGAAATGAGGTTATCTCTATTTTTTCATGTTCATGTAATCTATATATCCATGGCATCTAACAACTTTATTCATATTTATTTTATTGCATTGATAATGCTATGTGTTTTCCTAGTATAAGTTAGGACATGGTTATTTATTTTTTCAAAAAAAATATTATTCAAGAAAAAGAAAATACATTCGCCACATGCATAAACACCTAAATCAGAAGTGTTCTTATAGGAACTCAGATATGACAGAGTGCTCACAACCTATACTGGCTAGAGTTCAAAACAATATAGACATTGTTAAACAATGTAAGAAGAAAATGTTTAGGAATATGATTATCGGAAATTACAACCTCCCTTCTAGAGAATTCCAAAATTTATTTAGAGTATTAATCCTAGACCTCGGTAAAATTTGACCATCCATCTCTTCAAGAACAAAAACATTTGCTTCTAACTCCATACCTTCCTTTGAAAGTTTATCTGCTTCAAGATTGTTCTCCTTGTACAAATGTTGAAAATCAATGGATTGGAAGTTTCCTTTGGATCCTTAAGGAGGTGTGCCAAATGAAAGAGTGATTATTTACAACATGTGGACCACTTCATTTATCCAATTAATTGTCAATAACGAGTCTCCTTTCACCTAAAATACAAAAAATTTATTATTAACAACAAATCTTAGTAAAAAGAGTAACGCATTGAACTTCCCAATGTTTTCGGTTTCTCTTCCACAATTTGATTTGAATCTAGAAAAATAAATTACAAACTCCAAGCCAACCATTGCATCTCTAACCCTGCATGCACCATCAAAATATGTCGAGGCCTTTGAATTATCCAAGTTGGTGTATTTAAATTGCTGATGGAGTTTTTGAGGCTCCTCTAAGATTAAAAAAGGGGGAGTAGAATCCATATTTGTGTCATGGTTTGAAAAGTCGATCAGAATTGATCCACAAATGTTAGGAAATTGTGATCTATCCAAATGCCCAAAGGGTGAGGAAGGGGAGAGTCCATTTTTTTAGTCACTTGTCAACAACCCACTTTTTCAAAATAGAATCAAAATATGTTTCAACCCGTACTTCACATTAACCAATCAAATTTTCTAGCTCAAATCAAACTTGTGAAGAATAAGAACAGTGAAGAAAAAGAATTTCATTGGATCAACACATTAAACAAATTCTAGGGCCTTCTTTTACTCGCTTGAGAAGTTCAATCCAATTAGACACTTCACCATTTAAAGAATTCCACATGAGAATTTTTGTTTTGGTTGGTGCCAGAACTTTCCAAATCTTTTACCACCACCATTTTTTTCCTGGGGTCCGAAACTCAAAGATTTTTATAACCCATCTTTGTTGTATATTCACTCATGTTCTTGTTGAAACTCTGAATTAACAAGTCAAGTATCTAAGATATTTTGATTCCAGCCATTAAGAGTTCACTTGTAAAGGTATACCAGACACGAGCATGATATCCTGTCATCCCTAAATATTCAACTATGCACCAACCATGTTCCCAACGCCTTGTAGCACCAGGTTTTACCATCTGGTTCAAAAATAAATAACCCGAACCATGTAGGATTTCAAGAAAATTATTGTCCAAAAACATATTTTGATCACAACTCATAATGGCATCTCTTCCAATTCTAATTGGAAAACCATTCCTAGCTTTCTAGGCTATAAATTTTCCCAGAAGGGAGAAGGCCACAATCAAGAATTTCCAGTGAATCAAACCACCTAAAATTTCTTTGGTTCTCACCTTATCTAGTCCACCATCGAGTATGGGAAGATGTATTTATGAAATAGAAATTTCTTTTATAGATTATTAGAGGAGATCATTTTTCAATTATTTTCTAGCGAAGAGATAAATGTGGAGATTTCCTTTAATCCCCAACCCCCTAGATCTTTTGGATTAGTTACCTTCTACCTACCTACCCAATCAGTTCCTTTGTACTCAGCATTACCTTTCCATAAGAAATTGCAACAAAGCTTATTAATTTTGTTAAGAACCCATTTAGGAATTGAGTATAATGACTATTAATAAACAAGGCTAGATTCAAGCACCAATTTAACCAATATGAATCTTTCGCCTTGTGAGATCCATTTATGACACCGTAAACTGATGCAACGATCAACCTTGTTAATGATCCATCTCCAGTACTCTTTGGGATTCATTGGGATTAAGGTGGAATCCTATATATGTGAAATCATCATCTAACAAATATTGATGAAAAGGTAGAATGCTCTCTATCACCAATAGATCACCCTCTCTTGAAATGGTTGCATATAATGTTGACTTATCTGTGTTCACCTCCATAGCATTATTTTTTTAACAATGAGAGAATCTTTTTAAGTGTATTGATATCCTTACTTGATATAGACTCATCCAAGAGGTCAACTTGGGTAGGGACCTAAATGTGACCCATCTCTTATTTTTAGATGATGTGCTATGTTTCTATCAGATCCCTTATTAGTCCCTCTGCCACCAAAAGGAAGAGATACAGAGACAATAGACACCCTTGGTGGAGTCTCTCGAGGATTTAAAGAAAGTTGAAGCTAAACCATTTATCAAAACATTGAAATTTGTTGTTTACATAGCCCATAGTTCAACAAACCATAGGCAAGGAGGGTCTAGATGAATGAGAAAGAGATGGAGACATAACCAAAATGCCTTGTCAAATTCCTTTGATAGATAGGCCCTCATGGAAATAGCTGGAAAATGATAATATTTAATGGACTGGATTGGTTCCTCAGTCAATCCTATAGCCCCATGAATTTGGTGACCCTAAAGAAGGCCAAACTGTTCTTATGATATGTACTTGGACATGAATAGTTTTAATCAACATTTTATGATTTTATAGGTTATATTATAAACATAATTACAAAGTGATATCAAGCGAAAGTTTACAAAGGAGATTGATTGATAAAATTTTGGGATTAGCACCAGAAATTTCACATTCATATTGGCAAGCAATTTTATAGTTTGTCTAATTTCCTCCACCCCATGGATAATATCCTCTACCAACATATCAAAGAAGTCTAAGAAGAATTCCATAGTCTGGAAATCAAGTCCTAGACTCTTATCTTTGCTAAAATTAGCAATAACCTAAATCAACTAATCCAAGTCACTAGTTTAAATAACTTCTCATTTTGATCTTTGGAAACCATACAAGGGAAGAAGGAGTCTACCTTTTCAATTATAAAAATGTTAACACGTTCAATATTTTTTAAATCACTGACAAAAATAATCCATAACCATTCCTTCCTATCCATAAAAATATTGAATACTTGCACAATCTAGAGAGGGTACATCCCAAATGGTATTTTGGAATCTTCAATGGGATGCAAAGCTGTGAAAATACTTTGTGTTGTCATCACTAAGGGTTATCCAAGTAGCTCATATTTTGAGGTGCCAATCACGCTCCGACGGTCTAAGAGAAAAAAAAATCTAGAAGCCTCCGTCTCTTTCAACCTATTTAGGTGTTGGAATAATCAAAACCCATTCCCATATCATTTTGGTTAAATTTCTAAGTCCTACACTAGCTAGTTGGCATCCACTTGCATTTTTGTGGTCAAAATTTCCAAGCTTTCCTCGAGAAGAACTTTGGAAATATTTTGGATAAGATTCTGACAACCCATTAGACTTCCCAGTTTAGCAAGTGTGCATTCTTGCCTTATCTAGAGTTTCTTGCTTTTTTAGCAGTTTTAAGGAAAAAGGTAAAGCTGGTTTTAAGGAAAACTGCCTTGTTTTTGTCAAACTCAGCTTCTTTTCCTCACCTAAAAGCATGATTTATTCCACTTTCCTCCACTTATTAGTTGTAACAACTCATTCATCCAATTCGTGAACCTCTTGATAGATTAGGAAAGTGTTTTATGCACCTATGATGGATTTGACTAGTTTAGTAAGCTTTCTTTTGTACTGATTCGAATGGAATATTTATGATTTCAAATCCCTGATGTATATACATGATTGAAAAACTTATTTCTATATAAGGTTGGCTGCTGTAATATAATATAACAATAGTTTGTGTTATTCAACATATTTAGTCTCCTTTTTTGAGTGTATCTTGTATATTATTCAAGCAATTTTGTGAGTTCAATTGATCTAAGCTTAGGTTTAATTTCCACATGGTATCATAGCCTTGGTAGCTTGGCTGTTCTCCTCTTATATTTCTTTTGCAGCGTTGACATCATTCACTAGGAGCACATTCTGTCTGTTCAAGGGCGCAGTTGCTGAAGAATGGAAAGCACATATGGAGATTCTGATGAGGAGTAAAGGCCACTACAGAGTGACCATGGAAACTGAAGTTGATCCTAATGCAACAGTAGAGAAGACCAAGTGGAATAATAGGAGAGATGAGGTGTATGGTTTCTTATGTCTCAGCATTTCCAGAGACCTTGTTTTCCATCTTGATGGATTTCCATCACCATATGAAGTATGGGAAAATATTCAAACTTTATTTGGGAATACTGATTAAATGAGGGATCATCAATTGGAGAACGAGTTGATTTCACTGAGTCAAAGTAGCTTCGAATCTTTGCAAGTCTACTTCTCCAAATTCAAATAACTAGATTTGCAGTTAAAACTGTGTGGTATAGATAAGAAAGATGGACAACTAGTCTTGGAAATCCTTTCGAAGCTTGGACCTGACTACGCAGTATTTGTTTCAGCCTTCCATGCCAGCAAGTTAACAACTCGAACCTGGAAGATTCCTTCACTAGAATATTTCATGGAATCCTTAACTCAAGAGCAAGAAAAATTGGTCATGATGGCCACCATCAAGCCTTCCAACGATCATGATTTGGCTGCTGTAGATTCCAAGGTGTATTCCAAAGGAAATAAGAAAAGTAAGAATCCTCCAGATAAAAAAGGAGACAAGTCCAAGTATCATGAGGAGTCCTCAAACTCCAAGAAGAAGTACTCCTCGAAGAATAAATCTAAAGATGAAATGAGCAAGTACGCATACTGTGGTAAGGGATTTCATCCTGAGAGCTCTTGCATGAAGAAGAAGATCGATATGTTGACTCAACTCCTAGAGAAGCACAACATATCCCTTACAGAAGGTGCAAAGAAGAAGGAAGGAGGACCCAGTTTCAAATACAAGGAGAGATTTAATGCCCTAGTTGCAAGCACTGTAATATCTCCTTCCTTTATCATTGATTCTGAAGCTTCTAGGCACATGGTTTCAACAAGGGAGGCCTTCTCCTCTCTTGATGATTCGAATTGTCCAAATATTTTGTTGGGAGACAACTTAGAAACTAAAATTTAGGGTAAGGGTAGCATAGATTTTGACCATGGTTCCTTCGATAATGTCTTATATGTCCTAGGTATTTCTGCTAATCTCTTGTCAGTCTATCATATGACCCATACTGGGTCTCCTAAGAAGGTTGCTTTTACTCCCAATGATGTTGAAATATATGATATTTCAAATGGTATAGACATTGATAAAGGTTTTGTGGATCATAGTTCGAACTTTGTACAGATTCTCACACTTCATGCCTTTCTCTAACCCCTCTTCTCTCCTCACTCATGATTACGAATCCAACAATATTTGGCATGGGAGGTTGACCATCTAAATTACAAATATATTTCATATTTGTGTGAAAAATGGTTATAGGGATTCCAAAGATAAAGTTTTCCAAAGGAGTCTATTAGGGTTGCATTCTAGGAAAACACCCAGAGCATAAATATGAGAGAGTCAGTCATGAGCGAACCTTTGCACCTCTTGAGCTCATCCACAGTGAAATTTTTGGTCCATTCCCTCATATTTCCATGAGTCAATCCAAGTATTTCTTAACCTTCATAGATCAATTTTCTAGATACTATTGGGTTACTTCCTTAAACTCAAGTCTGAATTTTTTGACCTCTTTAAGGTTTTTAAAGCCTTGGTTGAGAAGCAGTATGGGAGGAAACTCAAGATCCTTAGATATCATAATGGTGGTGAATATGTCAAGTATGAGGTCATTCAATATTGTAAATATGAAAGTATCCATATGTAGCAATCTATTCCTTACACACCTCAACAATATGGTGTTGCTAAGAGGAAAAATAGAGCCCTCAAGGAGAGGGCTACATGTATGATGGATTCAATAATTTTTCGACAAAGTTTTGGGTTAAAGATAAAACTATGCATCCTAAATCCAAAATATGTTTCCTCACAAGCAACTTGATGGAATCACTCCTTTCAAAGCTTGGAGTGGACACAATCTTGATGTGTCTCATTTCAGGATTTTTGGCTCAAGGGCATGGGCTAGAATTTCATTACACAAGAGGAGGGATTTGGAACCCCAAGTTCAAGAGTTCCTATTTTTTGGGTATTCTATATATTCCAAAGGATATAAGTTGATAAACATGAGAACTCAGATATCCCTCATTTAAAGGAGTGCTCGGTTTGAATAAGAGCCCGTGCCAACAACAGAAATTGGAGAGACTTCTTCACCACCACAACCTTTGACTGTAAGTGAAGAGACTAATGAGATTTATGATTCTAATATGTATGATAATTATGATTTAATTGTAGATCATAACATTCCCACAAGGCCAAAATGGGAATAAAATACCATTCATGTAGATGGGGAACTAGCTAGGAATCCTAGTGATCCTAGGAGGATTAGATATCAATTCAAGAGTTCCCTTTATGTGAAGGACCCTTTCTTTGCTGAAAAGTGTTATATAATGATTGAATATGAACCAAATACATATAAATAAGAATAAAAATTTCCAATATGGAAAACAACCATGAAGCATGAATACCATTTTCTCCAGAAGAATGACACATGGGAACTAGTCAATCTTTCCCCACGGAGAAAGCTAGTCAAGTGTAAGTGGGTATTCAAAAATAAATCTGCTTCTGATGGCTCTCATCTGAAGTATAAGGCAAGGTTAGTGTCCAAGATATTCTCCCAACTCCAAGGAATTTACTACAATGCGACCTCTACACGAGTGGCAAAGATAGACTCCATAAGACTAGTTTTGGCCATTGGAACTTCCAAGCAATGGGAGGTACATCACATGGATGTAAAGAGTGGATTTATACATGGAGATATGAAAGAAGAATTATATATGCAGTATCTAGATTTTTTTGTGACTATTCCATCTCTTGTGTGCAGGTTGAAGAAATCATTATATCAGCTAAAACAATCTCCCAAAGCTTAGTATGCCAAGATTGATGGATTTTTGCTATCACTGAACTATTGTAGATGCAAGTCTGATACAAATGTATATTTGAAGTTGATTCATTGTTATTTAATAATTATTGTATTGTATGTGGATTATTTTTGTCAGAAATATTGCACCTTCTGCGGACAGAAGATGTTCCTCTGGTTTGAATGGTTCATACCCATAACAAATGAGTGAACGACAAAGGATGAAGACCTTCCCTGAATGTTGTAAACACCTGGAATAATGCTTTGATGATGAAACTGTGTACCTGCAGAACATGTCAAATAAACAAGAACATCAAAGCTAGCAGAACATTATTCACACATCCATACTAGTGACTAAGGAATCCAGTAACATATACATGCCAGATCAATACAACAGATATGTGGGACGGAAATCAGCTTTGCATTAAGAAATGAATGAAGAAGCTTACAACCATTGCCTTAGTGTTGACAAACTCCTCCACAAGAAAAACACCTCATCCCCGATAGCTCCAACTTGCTCTCTTGTGCTCTCTAATGGATTGCACTAGATAGTTAATTCAACAGTGTAACATTACCATTCAGTTCTCTCTCTCAACTATGGATATGAGCTTGTATTTATAGGGCTCAATGGATAGGGATAGTTGAGAGAATTGTGGGTGAAGTGGCCATAAGATCCTACCAAGAGGGATCTCGACTCCAACTAACCCAGATTGATAGGGATAAGGGAGGACACGAGGCTCATGTTCTAGAAGGTTTGAGAATCCTCTTTTTTTCCCATTTTACCAAGGGTACCTCTTAAGTTCCTTTATGAACAAATCATATACGCATTGGCACCACTTTTCCATAACAGGACTCAAGCAGTGTTGAACAAGGTACCGCTCATCAGCTAAAGGGAAAGCATGGTGCTAGGTTTTTTCATGTAGAATTGATAATACAGAGCAAGTTTCCAGTCCAAGTTTGGGATTTATGGAAAACATAGGTGTTAAGGATCTCATCACATGTTGGTGACAGGATTTGGGTATAACAGAATTCCCCCCAAAGCATGAGGCTTAGAGGGATACGATAAGCGAGAGCTTTGAGAGAACAAGTTGTCACTTCGAGGTGAGATTCAGCTCAGTCAGAGAGTGTCGTAGAGTAGGCATCTCCAATACATCAATACTTTTGACTCATAGACAAATGTAACCAACTCATGGTTGCAGACCAATACAAGGCAGATCCATGATAGGAATAAACAACCATGGCTACTAGAATACAACATAGATCCATGTGATATAGGACTCAAACTTGGACATAGCTACCAGACATACAACACAGATCTATGTTGTACAGACACAAATTTAAGCATAGCCACGACCATACAAATGTGGATCCATGCTTGATATACAAAACTCTATCAGAACCTGGGGAAAGTAATGAGTGTTAAACAAGTACCCAGGGTCTTCGTCTCATTTTCTACTAAGTACGATTCTATCCATGTGATTACAATGTTCTAAAGTCGAACATGGTAGAAACCACTTGATTACCGGCCAATGATGTGAACCGTTAACAAGTGTGAGGGATATCACCATTGATGTCAATGATTCCCAAGGTACCCTAGTGCAATCTACTAAGTGTGAATAGATGTCTTGATGTCGAACACCTAGTCAATTCTATCGATCAAAGGTCAAGGATGTGAACCTATGTCGAGAGTGAGAGAATATGTTATTGAGGCATACATATCTCAAGGTACTAAATCTGTTTCTAAGACTATTTGTTTGGGTACACAGGGTACTCCCAAAAGACCGAACACCTTCAGCAACTGCTTCACACAAATAGATCACAAATCAACACACCTATGTTTGTCACGTGGTTAAAACCCTCGAGAGGGAAACAGTCCATGGCCCCAGCCAAATAGCTACTTCGAGCAATTTATTATGCAAAAGAAAGAAAGTTACATGAGCTTCTCATAATCGATCAACTAGCTAAAGACCCTCTATGCTCTTTAAATAGAGATCATAGACCAATCGGGTGTTAAGCCATAGATCAATGGTAGGTATGATCTAAGAGAAGTTGAACCGTCGGATCACTCTACGTCTAGAACATATCGTGACCGTCAGATTAGAATATTTACAAATGCATACTAATGCATACTAAAGAAACACACTTTTACCTAACAGATATATTACACAAGTTGATCTTAACTAACTCCTAAGTGTCTAAATATCCTAACATCCGCCTTAAGAACAACTTGGGATAGGATTGAAGAATTTACAAAAGTGACACTATTAGGAGAAGGAAGGAGGCATTAGAGCCTATCCCCCCTTAAGGACACATTCTTGAATTCCTAACATAGACCGAAGTTTAGAAAACTTCACTTCTGTAAGAGACTTAGTGAAGATATCTGCAACTTGATCATCTGTAGGGAAATAGAGAACTTCAATAACACTATCATGAACAAGATTTCTGATGAAGTGCATGTGTAGCTCAATGTGTTTGCTGCGCTGATGTAGAACTGGATCTTTGGCAAGCTTGATGGCACTTTGATTGTCGCACCAAAGTGGATTAGGCTATTGCTGTTCGAATCCAAACTCTGAAATGATCTGTCGAAGCCATAAAGCTTCCTGACTGGCATTAACTATGGCTCGATATTCTGCTTCTGCTGAAGAAATAGCAAGAGCTTGTTGTTTCTTACAATCCCAAGTGACAGGTCCAGATCCCAAAATGAAAACATAACCTGCAGTAGACTTTCGATCATCAGGATCACCGACCCAATCTAAATCAGTGAAACCAACCAACAAAGGTTCCCCCCCTATACTGTAATGAATCCCAAACTGAATTGTACCTCGAATATATCGAAGTATTCTTTTTGCTGCTTTCCAGTTACTTTCATGAGGAGTTTGCATATAACAGGCAACACGACCAACGGCAAAGGAAAATTTAGGATGGGAATGAGTCAAGTATAAAAGACTACCAACAACCTGACGATACACGGTGGCATCTACTTCAGGGGAAGTACAAGTGGCAGAAACTTTGACTCCAGAATGGAAGGGAGAAGAGGGTGGTTTACAATATTCCATGTGGAAGCGACGAAGAAGGTCAAAAGCAAAATTAGACTGGGAAAGAAAGATTCCTTCTTTGGTTTGCAAGACTTGGAGACCAAGAAAATAATGCAAATGTCCTAATTCTGACATTTGAAAATTTTGCTTAAGACTGGATTTCACATGGGTTATAAGTTTAGGGTCACTACCAGTAAGGATAAGATCATCAACATAAAGAACAAGTATGATGAGATGGTTTCCTACTTTCTTGGTATAGACATTGGGGTCAGAATGGCATCTAGAAAAACCAATGTCAAGGAGAAAGCTATCCATTTTGGCATGCCAAGCTCTAGGAGCTTGCTTAAGGCCATATAAGGATTTATTAAGGAGACAAACAAGGCTAGAGTCATTCTGAACATATCTAGGAGGTTGTTCCATGTAAATTTCCTCTTGTAAATCACCATGTAAAAAGGCAGACTTAAAATCCATTTGATGGACTTCCCAGTTATGTAAGGTTGCAAGGGAAAGAACAAGGCGGATGGAATTCATTTTTGCGACAGGAGAAAAGGTTTCATTGTAGTTAATCCCTTCAACTTGGTAAAAACCTTTGGCAACTAACCTTGCCTTAAGTCTTTCAACACTTCCATCTGAAGCATACTTAGCTCTGTAGACCCATTTACATCTGACAAGTTTTCTTCCTTTTGGAAGAGGAACAAGATCCCAAGTATCATTCGCCATTAAGGAACGATATTCTTCATCCATAGCTGCATCCCAATCTGGATTTCCTGAAGCTTCTGCAAAAGTTTCTGGATCATGATTCTCGGAAACTTGAGCCAAAAGAGAAGAGGCTCGCTAAAACTGAGAACGTGTTCGACGTTGATCTCTAGGATCATCGGCAAGATCACCAGTTGCTTCACATGTTGAACGGACCCATCAAGGAAGTATTGGTGCTGGTGCAATTTGAGGAACATGAGCAGGCGGAGGTGCATTTTCATCCTCACCGTCATCATCAGAAACTGGATTTGGAAACCCATCAAGAAAGTTGGAAGAAGAAGAAGAAGGCACAATCGTCGAATCAGGCTCACAGGCCAAAGATGGCACACCCGCAAAGTTAGGTTAGCAGGACAAGAGATTTTCATAAAATTTAACATCTCTTCTAATGATTATATCATGTGAATGGGGTTGAAGAAGTCTATAACCTTTTACATCTTCAGAATATCCAACAAATATGCACTTTTCACTTTTAGGCTACAATGCTTTCTGTTTTTCATCCGAAATGTGAGCCCATGCTTCACAACCAAACACATGAAAGTGACTTACATCTGGTTTAATTTTACTCCATGCTTATTCTGATGTTATACCTTGTAAAAATTTAGTGGGTGTGCGATTAACTATGTAATTTGCACAATTTATGGCCTTAGCCCAATATTGAAGACTTAGTCCCTTAGATTGGATCATACAATTAGTCATTTGTTTTAAAGTGCGGTTCTTCCGTTCAGCTACACCATTTTGTTGTGATGTATATGGAACAATGTGCTGTTGTTGGATTCATTGTTCAGTGTAGAAAGTAGTGAACTTGTTGTTAACATATTCTCCTTCATTGTCAAATCTTAACTTAATAATTTGATGACCAGATTGTTTTTCAACAAGGGCCTTGTAGGCCAAGAACATGTTAAATACTTCGCTCTTAAGTTTTAGGAAGTAAACTCAAGTGCGTCTGGAGTAGTCATCAATGAAAGTTAAGAAATATTTGAAACTAGAAAAGGAAGCAGATGGAAGAGGGCCACACAAGTCACTATGCACAAGCTCCAAGGGAACCGAGGCGTGCCAAGAGGCACGTTTGTCAAAACTATCCCGATGATGTTTTCCAAGTACACAACCGGAATAAACACCATCCTTGCAAGATACCATCGGAAGACCAGTCACCATATTGTCTTTACATAGTTGTTGCAATGAAAAAATAATTTAAGTGACCAAATCGCTCATGCCAAAGTTTGCTCAAGTTATCACTATGAGCAACAAAAAATGAAGGCAAAGGTGATGACCCAAAGTTGTTAAATTTGTACAACCTGGTAATATCATCAACAGTTCCAGTAGCAAGGACATTTTGAGTATTTTTAAAATCCTTAATTACAACTTGGTGAGGTGTAAACATCACAGTTTTACCTTCACCTGAATGAGTAATTTGATAGACTGATAACAAATTGCAGGAAATTTTTGGAACACATAGTACATCACTGAAATGACCATTTTTTACCGGAACTATTCTAGATCCTACAACACTTAGAGATCTATCATCACCAACAAATATTTGTTTGGTGTTACATTCATGCATAGTAGAAAAGATGGATTGATCCTTAGCCATATGATAAGATGCTCCAGAATTAATGAGCCATTCATTTGAAGTAGAAGAAGAATATGCAGTATAATAGTAACAAGAAGCACAAAGTGCATGTCCATGAGAGTTAGATTCTGAAAACAAATCTAGGCTGATGTGGTGCTTCTTCATTGCTGCTTCCATGGATTCCATCTTCTTGAAACACTTAGATTCATCATGATTATCTTTCCCACAAAAATTGAAATGACGCTCAGTCTTCTTTCCTTTTGGCTTGGATCCTTTATCAAGTTTTAAAGAAGGAGCTGACTGAGAGGGTTTGGGACCCTTGTTGTTTGACTTATTATTTTGAGAATTCTATTTCTTGGGAGGCTTGGAATTTTCTTTCTGTTAGGACAATAAGGCTTTCCCAGATGTATCTGCATTGCTAATTAGTCCAAGATGAATGAGCTTATCTTGCTCTCTAATTAAGGAACCACAAAAGGATTCAATACTAGGCTCTTGATAGCTAGTTGCAGTCAATGATTCTTTCATGGAGTAGAATATAGATACAAAAACAGAATATGCAGGTCCAAGTTTGGAAAGAATATGATAAATACATTGTTTGTCTTCTTTCTTAATATTGCATTCTGCACATAAGAGTCTAAGA
>LPNX010515555.1:75413-106581 GCA_001517045.1 Pseudotsuga menziesii
CCTTGAGGTTATCTTGAAAAGTCCCTTACTTCGTAGAACATCCTCCATATGAGATTTCCATGAGAAATAGTTAGAACTTGTAAGTATAATATCACAAGGGGATGCCATACTGTAAAAGAATGACTAAAAAAATAGAAACTAACTATCTGGTTGCAAAGAGTTCAAAAAAATATGTGGTTTTAAAAAAAACGGCACTGAAAACTGATTCTGGATGATGAAGTTATGCTTGATCAAAAAAAATGTTGAAGATGTCCCAATAGTGACGTGGCAGATATTAACTTGACCAACTAAAAAAACAAACCCCCCTCTTCCCAAGATCAACCTTTGACAATCACTTTACAATAAAGTTGCTTTGAAGTGAATCACTTTTGTAGAATAAGTGAGGTTCACTTTTACAATAATGTTACTTTTAAATAGTGCGACAATAAATTAAAAGACTTAAGAGACTCACTTTTTATTTTATTTTATTTATGTGAGATGCACTTTTACAATAAAGTAACTTGAAAATAAAAATTGCATGCACTAAAAAGTAGCTTAATAAGACTTGAACTCAAGACTTATTAAGGAATAAAGCAACTTTGAACCAAGTGAGCTAAGTTTAAAAGGTACGTAAAAGAATGGAAAGAGGAAGGGGTCTTTTTGTTTTTTTTTAACTCTTTTCTCTCGTTCTCCGTACTTGTCTTTTTTTCCTGCAAATCACAAAAAAAACGAAAACAAAAACAAAAAATCTTTTTTCCACACAAATGGGTTAGATCTTGGTTAGCTTACTTGAAAAGTCTACGTTTTCAAATTTTGTTGTTGTTTCTGATTTGCCGTGATCGCACAAGGTGCACAACAAAGAGCATACGTAACCGAGAAGACAAGAAAAAAAAAATTCCTTTCTGTTTCTGATTCGCCGCGATCGCGCAAGGTGCACTGAAAAGAGCATACGCAGCTACGGAAGACAATAGTTGGAGACTAAAACAGTAAAGATCTAGTAATAAAACTGATAAAATATGAAACATTTTAAAAAAACAAATCCGTTAGTGTAACATTATACCTTCAGATTTGTCGAAATGGGTGTTTCTGAAACAAACGGAAACAATTTTCGGTGAAACAAAAACTATTTCCCAATGGAAATGGTGCTATGGATGCAATGGAACAGTTTCCATAGGCCACAAATGTATAGAAAATCCATAACCAGAAACCTTTTCAAAGTTTCGGCAACACCGGTTCCAGATCTTGATCAAAATTGAAAACGACTTTTCATAAATGGTCTGATACCATGTTCGGGTACACATGGTACTCTCAAAATATCAAACACATTTATCAACTTCTTCACACAAATAGATCACAGATCAACACACCGATGTTTGTCACATGGTTAAAACCCTCGAGAGGGAAACAGTCCACGACCCCAGCCAAATAGCTACATCGAACAATTTATTATGCAAAAGAAAGAAAGTTACATGAGCTTCTCATAATCGATCAACTAGCCAAGGACCCTCTATGCTCTTTAAATAGAGATCATTGACCAATCGGGTGTTAAGCCACGGATCAATGGTAGGTCTGATCTAAGAGAAGTTGAACCGCCGGATCACTCTATGTCTAGAACATATCATGACCGTTGGATTAGAATATTTACAAATGCATACTAATGCATACTAAAGAAACACACTTTTACCTAATGGATATATTACACAAGTTGATCTTAACTAACTCCTGAGTGTCTAAATATCCTAACACTATTTCCCAGATGATGAGCTAATGTCGACAAGAATAGTCTCGTTGAAGGAGGGCCATGATGAATTTCACATCGACGACTCAAAACTCGAAACAAAGTTCCGGAATGATGTGAATGAGGTAACCATAACACTGACTCAAAAGTACTAACACCGAGACTGTTTTGACTGCATAGGTAAACTTTTTTAACTTTCCTTTGAACATCAGGTGACACGACAAGAGACTTGGCAGCATGACTAGACCAGACAAACACACAGTGCGACGGTGGACAATGCATTCTTTTGAAAGATTCAAAGGAGTGACATGACCCATGAAAGTGGATCATCATGGAAATCAGCTGAATACCTAATTGACTGAAATGATATGCAGAAAAGTGCCATGTTCAAAGGTAACAACAAACTGTCATTTATTTGAAAAATGATTCCCTTCCCATAATTTTCCCATCATGGTTGATGAGTGCCTCTTTTCGTTTTTACGAGTTCAAAGAGGGTAACAAACACTCGTTGTAGATTGTCTGAAGACAAGTCCAAACTCATATGTTTTATGCACCTGAGAGAGGAGGGGTTCGTTCCCAAAATAAGGTCTCTCAATGTTTAATTTAACGAGTCCAATGAAAGTTAACTTGGTATCGTTCATGTTTAGAGAGTCTGAATGACCACGAAAGAAGACTCCATAGGGTCCTTTTTCATAAAAATAGTTCATCTGAACCAAAAAAGTGATAACCTACCATCAGATAAACGACTCTTCAAGTGCTTTAACGAGCGTGAAAAATACAAGATCACTCGACAGTCTTTTCGTATTTAAGGATCCCGAAAAGAGTTTAAGAAGATTCCATTAGGTCTCTTTTCACTATGAGGGATTTTACAAGTTTGAAAAGAATCAGAAAAGGACTCAGACCTTTGATGCTAAGTTTGGAGAGCATGACCAAAGTGTCGCAATAAATGCTCAAATACTTTTTCAATTTTATGGTAGTACGAAAAAGTCAAAAACAAACTCCCAAAACTTTTACTGCTATCACTCTTTATCCTGCAACAACTTAAAAAAAACGGTTAAACTCTCCAATAAACAACATTAAAGGATCATGACTGATAGATTTTAAAAACTAGGACATGCCAAAACCTAGAATGCTTATAAAAGTTATGTAAATAGTAAAAAACAAAAAAAATTACCATTTACCCATAGTGGAGAGCCTTTGGAGCAGTTTCTTGGTAAGATTTTTAGCTGGTGATTTCAGGAGCATTTACCGTCGTATTTACGCATCGTCAGTTCCAAGTAATAGATTAAACCTTGCTCTTTCATTTCATGCTTTCATTTTTTTATTTTTGGGGATGTTTTGGGCTATTTGAGCGAGCCCTAAAACCATGGATGCGGGCACCGCTCTTATCCCTTGAGGGATAAGTAGTACCCTACTAGAACCATGCCTAAAACACTTGACATATGCGGTACCGACCGTGGGTGAATAAAAATATATGTACAAGGAAAACTAGCTCAAATTTGATGATTTGAATGATTGATGATGTTTCTAATTGGACTTATTTTTGTTTTTGACAAGTTCCCATTGATAAAAAATGGTAATTTGGAAAGAGAGGCAAAATGACAATGATGATGCATTTGCCGAACGAAACGCAGGTTGTATAGCCGCGTTGAGAGACTGTGGTCTTCTAAAGTTTTTCTACACACCCAGCATGGTGTTGCATGAGCACCCATTAGAGCATATCCACCGGATGTGGAATCCGGAGCAACAGTATTTTGAGGTGGGTGCTCATGTATTGACAATTGAAGTAGAGGATATCTACTTCCTGATAGGCCTATTGAGACGGGGTGCTCCCATCTCTTTGACTAGTTCCCGTGGAGGGGACATCACTACCCAGGAGTTGATAAACTGCCATTGCATTCCTAGGACTAGAACATCAGGGAAGAAAATTCCCATAAAAGCTGTGGTTAATGGCTCACTACGGACAGTTTTATTTACCTTGCAGAGAGTGGCAGGGAGCCAAGGGGTACATCAGGCATATAGAGCGCATATGCTCTACGCTATAGAGTCCGTGGCACCCATAGTCTTCAACTGGGTGGAAGCTCTACTTTCGATTTTCAAACATCAGATGGCCAAGTGTCGGCAGGGGGAGCTGAAGCAATTCGGTTTTGGTTCCATTCTAGTGTGTTTCTTTTTCAAGCGGGTCCCCCAGATGAGACCCCAGGTAGTGTTTACAGAGTTGAGGGCAAGAGACCCTCTCATGCTGAGGTGGGTCCAGATCATGGCCAGCATAGGAGCGGGTAGAGGCAAGGTGAAGTTCGGTGACCCGTTTTTTCAATGGTTGACAGATCAACTCCTCATGGTTGAGGACTATGCATATGCGGGCACTAACTTCAGTGGTGACCCTGATCTACTGCTCCCACCTAGTGGACAGTGGGGTGATATCAGTAAGAAACAAAAACCCTAAAATGACAATTGTGTTTTTATGTTTTGATGTTTTATATTTTTTATGTGTAGTAACGAGACTTAAATGTTTTCATGTAGATGTCAGAGCAACACGACCTAGGGGATCCTCCCCACTAGACAGGCGAGCCGGAGCCCATTTTGTCCCACAGGGGATATAGAGGAGAACCTCAAGAGGTTAACTCTAGACATCCGGGATGCCTCGATCAACAATCTCCCACTGAGGTACCAGAGGCCCACTGCAAGAGTACTGGGTCATTTCAGTAGACTGCTACGTCGAGTAGCCCGGGTGGTCATGTGTTACCACGAGCATCACTAGATGATAGGTTGCATGATGTACTAATGAAAGCTAATAGACAGCTTTAGGATTTTTGTATGATGATTTTTTACATGAAAGCCTGAGCACCTCAGATGAGGTCTTGTGACCTATTTTTTGTAAAACATGTTTATATATATATATATATATATATATATATATATATACAGAATTCTACTTTTGGTGTCTATATGTATCAAATGGTGAATGTATTTATATATGTTTTATGTGTCTTTTACAGTTTATTTACAGTGAACCATGTTTGATTTTCACGTCATGAATGGGCAATATGCCAGTCTAGGATATAATTTTCCAATGAGTCGGCAGCTGCATTATCTTCCCTAGGGATATGCCTATAGGTAATAGCTTCAAATTGTTGATGTAATTGTAACTTTGGAATGTATTCACTTGTATTTCTTATGTATTGTAACCCGATGTTTATTCCAGGATGTATTTGTAATGTACTTGAGTCATGTCATGCCCTGATGTTCCTATCGGGAGGTTCTATAATGTAAATAAGTCATGTCAAGTCATTGTGGGTAACCCTCCTATTGGTCAAGGGTTAAAGTCCCCGCAGTTTCGGGGCACTAGGGTTATTAGACTCTCCTAGAGAAGTCGGCCCTAGTAGGTTTTAGTCAATTTGAAATTAGTATAAATAGAGAGCTAGCCTCTCTATTTATCACACACTCACTCACACTCAGTTGTAGTGCATAGCTGAGAAAGAAGAAGACACTGGGGCAAGAAAGAAAGAGGTTACTGCTGTCGAGAGATCATCTTACTGTTTTGGGGTTTTACTTTTGGTGCTGATTCTATCTCTGAGGAAGTTGCAGGATTTTCTCCATTTATGGTTTCCCTAGGGAAAAACACTGTGTTCATTGTCTCTTGTGTTTGATTGTTGTGCTTGTTATTCTCTCAGTTAAAGATCCTAATGTAATGCTACCTTAATGTTAAAAATCTAACATAGTATCAGAGCTAACCTGAGAAGAAGACACTATGCAGCTGTGAGAACTAGGGCTTTCTACTTTATGGATCTCTCTCCACATATTTTCACCAAAATAAGGTTGGAATAACTCTCCTCCCTAGGGTGCATCTTTCTGTCGAAGCAGAATCCAATTCTGAGGTTTTTCAGTTTTGGACCCGACACTACTGCTAGAAATTAGGGCTTTCCACAGAAGTGGAATTTTTCAATGATCCCAGGCCTGGATTGATCTCCTCCTCAAAATCAAAGTTTATAGATCAATATCAAAGCATTTGGTTGGACAGAACTCTAGAAAAGCAAAACCTTAATCTGCTCCTGAACCAGCACTACAAAATTTCAGCTCCAAATCTAGATCCGACATCTTGACCTGGTAAGATCTAAATATTTTGTATTTCCATTTGAGGTTCTCGATTAAGATGTCTTATCATACCAAGCTTGATGAAAATCTTGAGGGAGCTGATAACTTCCAAGCCTGGAAGTATAAGATCTCCCTGGTCCTGGAAGAAAATGAGTTGGACTCCTATATTAGTGAGGAGGTTCCAGTTCCAGAGGGAGATGAGGCTAAGGCATTACATAAGAAGAAGTTGGTTATGGAAAAGAGGATCATTGCTGATTCAATCAAGGATCACCTCATACCACAAGTGTCCTCCCTAAAGACACCTAAAGCTATGTTTGATGCCCTAAACAAATTGTTTGAAGGGAAGAACATAAACCGGAAGATGACTCTGAGAAACCAACTAAAGAATGTAAAGATCCAGAATGCAGAAACCATCTAGTCTTACTTTACAAGAGTCTCTTAGATCAAAGAAAAAAAGAAGCAGTAGATGAAGAAGTGGAGAATGCAGAAATTGTAATGACCACCTTGAATGGTCTCTCTAGATCATGGGACTCCTTTATTCAAGGAATCTGTACCAGAAAGAAGTTAGTCAAGTTCAGCAGACTATGGGAAGAGTGCTCTCAAGAAGAAGCTCGAATAGCAGCTCGAGAAGAAAAGATGGGAAGTGAAGATCAAGCTGTCATGGTACACTCTAAGAAAACAAGAAGAAGTTCTCATCACCCCAGAGGTAAGCACTCTCACAAAGATAACACTAGAAAAGATTTGTCTAGAATCAGATGTTATACATGTGACGAGAAAGGACACTATACTAGAGAATGTCCTAGAAACAAAATTATCTCTCACAGGAAGAAAGGAAACAAGAGAAGACATGATGCTCATGTTGTAGAGGATGATGAACCTTCCACAAAGAGAACCAGATATGAAAGTGAAGATTCTTCAAGTGATGAAGAATATGTTTTGATTTCCGCTCTCACGGGAAACATTACTCATGGAAGAAATTATTGGCTTATAGACAGTGGGGCTTCCAAACATATGACAGGATTCAAGGAATCCTTTGTGAAACTATCAGAACATGAATCACCTCACAAGGTGAAGCTCAGACATGACTACCAATATCCAATAAAAGGTAGTGGGGAATTCTCCTATAAGCTAGACTCTGGAAAGTCTATGACAATGAAGGAAGTATTGTTTGTACCAGGACTAAAGAAAAATATCCTCTCCATATCTGCATTAGATGCAAAAGGAATGAGGGTTGCATTTATAGATGGTCAAGTCATCATGTGGCCAAAAGGAACAAGAAGGAGGATTATACAAATTAAAGGGCCATCCAGAACAAGCCTTGGTCCATGACACAATAGATCCAAATGAACTTTGGCATAGAAGGCTTGCACATGTGCATTACAGAGTACTACCACTTGCAAGCAAAGTTCTTGAAGGTATTCCAGAAATTCAAGCCTAAAACATGATGGGGTCTACAAAGGATGTGTGAAAGGAAAGAACACAAAGAAGACAGTTCCAAGTATAAAGAGCAAAGCAAAAGGAATATTGGAAATCTTCCACTCCGATGTATGCGGACCAATGTCATCAATATCACTAAGCGGGTATGTATACTATGTTTCTTTCATTGATTACTTTTCTAGGAAGACATGGATTTACTTCATGAAGAAAAAAGATGAATTTTTCAGCAAGTTCAAGGAATTCAAAGCCTTGATCGCGAACCACACTGAAAAGAAGATCAAGACCTTTCGATCAGATAATGGCGGGGAATTCACATCGAATGAATACAAAGAGTTATGCAAAGACTCAGGGATTAAGAGGGAGTTATCCACTCCATATAATCCACAACATAATGGGATTGCAGAAAGGAAGAGTAGAACTATCATGGAAACTACAAGAGCTATGCTTCATGATCAAGATCTTCCTATGCATCTATGGGCAGAAGGTTCCAAAACAGTTGTGTATGTACAGAACCATACTCCACATAGATTACTCAAGAACAAGACACCTGAAGAAGTCCTTTCCAGCAAGAAACCAGAAGTCAACCTCTCAGAATATTCGGTTGTCCAATATACATACACATTCCAAAAGAGAAGAGGACAAAATTAGATCCTTCAAGAAAGAAGGGTATATTTGTGGGATACTCTGAAAGCTCGAAGGCTTACATAATATACTTCCCAGGATTCAAGAATATTGACATCAACAAGGATGTAACATTTGATGAAGACACAACTTACAACAAATCCAGAAAGAGACCTGCAGAAGAACCTGAAGAAACAGAAGCACCCAGGATTCATGATACAACCATGAATGAAGAAACTCAAGAAGAATATTGAGAATTTGAAGAACCTCAAGAACCTGTAGATCCACCTCAAAAGAAGAATCCTCATAAGAGGAAACTTGCTTGGGTACAAGAAGCTATCCAAGGTGCGGAAAGATATGGGGCTCCAGAAGAGAATCACAGAGAAAGAAAGAGGACCAGATCCTGCTCCAAATATGTAGCTTTATTATGTGATGTCATCGATAAAGAACCTTCCAATTATGAAGATGCGGCAAAACAAAAAGAATGGAAGGATGTTATGATCGAAGAGTATCAATCGATCATGAAGAACGATGTTTGGGATGTTGTCCCAAGACCAGAAGGGAAGTTTGTCGTAACTTCCAAATGGATCTACAAGATAAAGCATGCTGCAGATGGTAGCATTGAAAAATATAAAGCAAGATTTGTTGCTTGTGGTTTCTCCTAGAAAGAAGGAATAGATTATGAAGAAAATTTTGCACCTATAGCCAGATACACTTCCATTAGATCAGTACTTGCTCTTGCTGCAGTGATGAAATGGAAGACACACCAAATGGATGTCAGACTGCTTTTTTGAATGGTGTAGTAGAAGAAGAAGTGTATGTGGAGCAGCCACTCGGTTTTGAGACACAAGACAGGGAGTCTCATGTATGTAGATTGAAGAAATCCCTGTACGGTTTGAAACATGCACCCGGGACATGGTACGACAGAATTGACATCTTTCTATCTAGTTTGGGCTTTACCAAAAGTAAAGCAGATTCCAACCTTTACTACAAGGTTGAAGATGGCAACCCAATGATGCTCCTACTGTATGTAGATGATCTGTTTGTAACAGGTATGGATGAGTTGATTGCTGATACGAAGAGGAAGCTTGCTTCTGAGTTCGAAATGAAGGAGTTGGGTATGATGCATTATTTTATAGGCATGGAGGTGTGGCAAAATGTAGATGGAATTTCCCTGGGACAAGGGAAATATACAGTAGAGATCCTGAATAGATTTGGGATGATGGACTTTAAGGCCATTACCACACCTATGGCATCAAACCTAAAGCTGTTGAGTGATGCTTCATCATAAGCAGTTGATACTATGATGTATCGTCAGGTGATTGGGTCCTTGATGTACCTGACGAACACGAGACTAGATATTTGCTTTGCTATGAACACCTTGAGCCAGTTCCTGATAGATCCGAGACATGTTCACTTGATTGCTGCAAAGCATATTTTGAGGTACCTAATGGGTACAGTTGATTATGGGCTCAAGTATGAGGCGAGTCAGAATATTAACCTGGAGGGTTATGTTGATTTAGATTGGGCAAGTAGTGCCATCGATAGGAAGAGCACTTCAAGGTGTTGCTTCAGTATGGGATCAGGTGCGATCTCTTGGTTTAGCAGGAAGCAATCCTATGTGGCACCGAGTATAGCTGAAGCAGAGTATGTCATAGCTTGTTCAGCTAGTAGTGAGGCAGTATGGGTAAGGAAGCTACTGTATGATTTATTTGATCTCTAGTTGGATGCTACTTGTATATATTGTGACAACCAGAGTTGTTTGAAGTTGTCGGAGAACCTGGTGTTCCATGACAAGTCAAAGCATATTTAGATCAAGTATCACTATATCAGGGATATGATGCAGAGGGGAGCAGTGAAGCTCTAGTATGTTGTGATGGACGAACAAAAAGCTAATGTGTTGACGAAGCCATTAGCCAGAGTGAAGTTTGAGTACTTCAGGGAGAATCTTGGTGTTCTTCAGATCGAGGTTCCTTCCAGGGGGAAGTGATGAGTCCGTAAGCCATTCTGACATGGTGAGAGGATTGGTTCCTTCCATAGTTAGATGTAAGGGTTGAGCCATTCTATCATGGTGAGAGGATTGGTTCCTTCCATGTCAGATATGAGTGCTGAGCCATTATGATATGACTGTAGGATTGGTTCCTACATGATCAGATATAAGGGCTATTGCCATTCTTTGAATGGAGGTTCCTAATCAGTTACCAAGAATAATCGGTCTAGGATTGAGGGCCTTTCTGATACTACTGTAAGATGTAGTCTTACATGATCATATGTGAGTGCATGGCCATTCTGATGTGATTGAGGGATGTGTTCCCACTTGATCAGATATAAGGGTTGTTGCCATTCTTTGAATGGAGGTACCTGGTCAGTTAGCAGGAAATCTCAGTCTAGGACTAAGGGCCATTCTGATATGACTGTGGGATGTGTTCTCACATGATCAAATATGAGTGCATGACCATTCTGTTGTGATTGAGGGATGTGTTCCCACTTGATCAGATATAAGGGTTGTTTCCATTCTCTGGGAGAATGGAGGCACCTAGTCAGTTACCACGAACCCTCAGTCTGGGACTGAGTGCCCTTCTGACATGGTTAGAGGATTAAGTTCCTTCCATCGTTAGATGTAAGTGTTGTGACTTTTCATATATGGTAGTAGGTGTGTCCTACCATGCTGGTGATTGTAAGTGTCAAGCCTTTCCACATATGATAGTAGGTGTGTCCTATCATGCTGGTGGATGTGAGTGCTGTGCCTTTCCATAGATGATAGTAGTTGTGTCCTATCATGCTGGTGGTTGTAAGTGCTGAGCCTTTTCACAAATGATAGTAGTTGTGTCCTATCATGCTGGTGAATGTGAGTGCTGGGAATTTCTAACAGGGTTGTGGGATGTGTTCCCGCATGGTCAGATGTGAGTGTTGGGCATGCCAATCTGACATGGTGTTGGATGTGTTCCTCTCATGGTTAGATGTAAGTGATGGGCAGGCCATTCTGACTTATGGTCAGATATAAGCACTGAAGAAGACCTACATGGAGGCTAGGCCTTCAACCAGCATGAAAAAGGGTTGGTTCTGTAGAACTTCCTGTGATGAGAAGAATCATGAGATAGCACCCGTGATGATCCAGTGATGATGATCTAGCAGTGATGATCCAGATCGAGTGATGATCCAGATCTAGTGATGATGTCTAGTAATGATCCATATCTAGTGATGATGTCCAGTAATGATCCAGATCCAGTGATGATGTCTAGTGATGATCCAGATCCAGTGATGATGATCCAGATCCAGTGATGATCCAGATCCAGTGATGATGATCCAGATCCAGTGATGATCCATATCTGATGATGAAGATGACTTGAAGATGAAGATGATGAGAAATTGACGATGATCTAGATGATACAGAGAAGAAGACTTGTGCTGATAAATTGTGTCGAGAGAATACCTTCCTAGTTAAGAGGGAGTGTTGATGTAATTGTAAATTTGGAATGTATTCACTTGTATTTCTTATGTATTGTAACCTAATGTTTATTCCGGGATGTATTTGTAATGTACTTTAGTCATGTCATGCCCCGATGTTCCTATCGAGAGGTTCTATAATGTAAACAATTCATGTCAAGTCATTGTGGGTAACCCTCCTATTGGTCAAGGGTTAAAGTCCCCACTAGGGTTATTAGATTCTCCTAGAGAAGTCGGCCCTAGTAGGGTTTAGTCAATTTGGGAATTTGTATAAATAGAGGGCTTGCCTATCTATTTATCACACACTCACTCACACTCAGTTGTAGCACATAGCTGAGGAAGAAGAAGACATTGGGGCAAGAAAGAAAGAGGTTACTGATGTCAGAAGATCATTTTACTGTTTTGGGGTTTTACTTTTGGTGCTGATTCTATCTCTGAGGAAGTTGCGGGGTTTTCTCCATTTATGGTTTCCCCGAGGAAAAACACTGTGTCATTGTCTCTTGTGTTTAATTGTTGTGCTTGTTATTCTCTCAGTTAAAGATCCTAATGTAATGCTAGATTAATGTTAAAAATCTAACACAAATGACCTCTCCAATAAACGTACCCTCTAGAAGAGATGGAGAAGCACAAGATTCCTAATGGTATAGACATGGTTTAAATGACAAACTACTAGTTGTGAGTCCATCAATACTACCAAGTTACGAACATCTTGGGAGGCAACTTCAGTCAGAAGACCTATGACTGCTCGATATTCAGCAATATTGTTGGTAGCGGGACCAATACAAACCACTCCTGAACTGACCAAATCGTAAGCTGGGGAATAGAGAACCCAAGCAGCTGAGGCAAGATTCAAGGTGTGGTGGCAAGCACCATCAGCGAAGTCATAAAAATCCTTCTGCTCTACATGACCAAAACATGGTATAAACAGATACAGACACTAAACTCAAAACCATATTGAAAATACTTAAGCACACTAAAAGTCAAGTAATATACATATATACAATGTACTATACAAGAAATATCTAGGCATAGTACATCTTCAAGTACAACCCATTGTGAGGTTGTCCTAAGGGGATTCCATCATAGTCCACGTGCTCGTAGGCCCCTTTCTCTAAAACTTTGGAAATGACGAAAGGACTGTACCACATGGATTCGAACTTCCCTTTCCCTAGTTTGTCATATCTCTGATCATAGGTTAAAACTAGGTCACCTTCGTTAAAGGCATGAGGTTGGACATACTTGTCATACTGCGCCTTGACAGTTTTCTTGTGTGCCTCATTAGCTAAGGCAACATCTCTTCTAGTTTCGTCAAGGTTATTCAAGTAGAGAAATCTTTCTTCCTCTGAGGAAGTGTCTGGGAGAATTTCAACGGCAAGTTTCAATGATGGAATTTGACATTGAATAGGCAAGACATCTTCTAGTCCATAGACAAGCTGGAAGGGTGTAAAACCAGTAGTTTCTTTTACCAAAGTCCTGTAAGCCCAAAGAGTGGAGAAAAGAGTGTGGTGCCAGTTGGATTTATGGTCTCCAACCATCCGATGCAACACTATTTTCAAAACTTTGTTAATGGCCTCAACTTGACCATTAGCTTGCGGATAATAGGGCGTTGAGTTTTCATGACAAAAACCTAGATTGGCACTTAGTTCCTCCATCATTTGATTATGGAAATGTGATCCGTGATTTGCAACTACGGACTGCAAGAATTTGAATCTTTCTATCACATGATTGAATAGGAAGAGAGTGGAAGTCTTACCGTCCTCTACATATGTAGGCATGGCCTCAGCCCATTTTGTAAAATAATCAACGGCTACGATGATGTAACCATGCCCCCCGACTGATGTAGGCTTACAATGAATGTAATCGATCCCCCATTTGGAAAAAGGGCCAACGAAAATGACAAGGTGTAACGGAGCAGGGTGGGTATGCTTTTTCGGATAGAAATGTTGACAGGGTGGGAATTTCTTAACAACCTCGTGACAATATTTAAATATTGAAGGCCAGAAATAGCTAGCGCAAAGGATTTTATGGGCTATAGCCATCCTAGATAGATGACTGTCACATGCTCTAGAGTGGCAGTCATTCAAAACTTGTTCAACTTCCTCATGGGTAAGGCATCACCAAAGAACAGAATCGATACCATGTCTATACAAAGTGTCATTCAAGATGAGGTAGTATTTTGCGTGGTGACGGATACAGAGGTGATCATCACGGGATAGAGTGGGTTGAAATCTTTATGTCTGGAGATAAATGAGCGAATCTCCATACCATGGGTTAGTAGTGCTTATCTAGAAAAGGATTTCATCCGGGAATGAATCATTGCACTCAAATTCCATCGAAGCACAGGGAATATCACACATGAGATCAGCAAAGACCAACGATTTCTTTGATGTAGCTTTGGCAAATTCCAGATCAAACTCTTGTAGGATGACTATCCATCAGGAATACTTTCCCTTGAGCACTTGGAAAGTCAGGATGTAATACATAGGGTTATGGTCTTCCAATACAATGGTTGTGCAGAGCAAAATGTAGTGACAAAATTTTCTGAATAGCAATGACCGTGGCCAAAGCCAATTTCTCCACACGTGAGTATCTAGTTTCAGAATCTGTGAGATTATTACTAGCATAGTAGATCATGTGCTCCTGACCGTCAGGATTCTCCTGCACCAAAACCATAGTGATGGTAGTAGTGGAGGCAGCAATGTATAAGAGAAAATCCTTTGAATAATCTGGGGGGTGTATCACGGGTGAGTGAGTCAGAGCGTGTTTGAGATTATCAAAGGCTCCTTGGGCTTGGTCATCCCAAAATAATGGAGTGTCCTTCTCAAGGAGACGCATATAACCATACATTTTCTCTGCAAAATTGCACGTAAAACAGCGGAGGAAGTTTGCCTTCCCTTGCAAACTTTGGAGTTCTAGAAGGTTGGTTGGGGATGGTAGGGATAGAATAGTGGCAATTTTCAATGGATCTATCTGGATTCCATCCTTAGAAACCACAAAACCTAACAAGCATCCCGTCTCAACGCAGAAAACATATTTATGAGGATTGAGCCATATATTATAATGACGACATCTCAGGAAAATGTCTCTAAGATGACCAGGGTGGTCCTCCTGTCGCTATGAATGAGTTGGGAGGTCATCAAGGTATGGTTCTACAATATGTTTTATATCATGAAACGCATAGGACATAGCACGCTGGAAAGTGGCTCCAACATTTTTTAGGACGAAAGGTAACTTCCTATATGCAAAGGTTCCCCATGGGCAAATAAATAATGTCTTGTGCTGATCGGTTGGTAAAATCTCAATATGATTATAACCCAAAAATCCATCCATAAACAAGAATATGACACTTCTGGTACAGTTGTCGATAAGATTTGTTGTCAGGAATAATGCACCTTCTGCGGACAGAAGTTGTTCCTTTGGTCTGAATGGTTCAGATCCAAAACAAATGAGTGAATGACAAAGGATGAAGACCTTCCTTGAATGTTGTAAACACCTGGAATAATGCTTTGATGACGAACCTGTGTACATGCAGAACATGTCAAACAAACAAGAACATCAAAGCTACCAGATCATTATTCACACATCCATAATAGTGACTAAGGAATCCAGTAACATATACATGCAAGATCAATACAACAGATATGTGGGACGGAAATTAGATTTGCATTAAAAAATGAATGAAGAAGCTTACAACCATTGCCTTAGTGTTGAAAAAATCCTCCACAAGACAAACACCTCATCCCCGATAGCTCCAACTTACTCTCTTGTGCTCTCCAATGGATTGGACTAGATAGTTAATTCAATAGCATAACAGTACCATTCAGTTCTCTCTCTCAACTATGGATATGAGCATGTATTGATAGGGCTCAATGGATAGGGATAGTTGAGAGAATTGTGGGTGAGGTGGCCATAAGATCCTACCAAGAGGGATCTCGATTCCAACTAACCCAGATTGATAGGGATAAGGCAGGACACGAGGCTCATGTTCTAGAAGGCTCGATAATCCTCTTTTTTTCCCATTTTACTAAGGGCACCGCTTATGTTCCTTTATGACAGAGCGGTGAAGGGTAAGAATTGCTTCAAGAAAAAAGCATATATGTGGTGGCACCGCTTTTCCATAATAGGACTCACACGGTGTTGAATAAGGTACCGCTCATCAGCTATAGGGAAAGCACGGTGCTAGGTTTTTTCATGTAGAATTGATATCTAGAGCAAGTTTCCAGTCCAAGTTTGGGATTTATGGAAAACATAGGTGTTAAGGATCTCATCACATGTTGGTGATAGGATTTGGGTATAACAATGACCTTCTAATCATAGGAATTTCCAAGAAATAAATTGCCTCCTTGAAGAGTGCAATGAACCATGCCTTCTCCATGACTTATTTGGGATTGTTAAGCCAATTTTTGGGGCTTGAAATCTCTCAATCAGATATTGGAATCAAGGTACATCAGTCCAAGTATGCTCCATACCTGCTATTAAAGTTCAATATGAAGGATTACAAGCCAATCAAGACTCATTTCCTTCAGGAGTTCAGCTTGAAGAAGCGTAGTAAAATCTATTGGTAAACAACACCCTGTATAGGAAACTAGTTGGTTGTCTTCTTTATTTGACTCATATTCGACCTAATATTTATTATGCAGTGAGTGGGGCATCCAGAAACATGGATTAGCCTCATGAAATCCATTGGAGGCAATCAAAGAGAAATCCTAAACTTTGTAGAGGGAATAAGAACACATGGGATTCACTATGTTGCACAATCTAGCATAGAGTTAGTTGGTTTTACTGACTCTGATTGGGCAGGTGATAACATTGATAGAAAATAAACTTATGGATATGATTTTATGCTTGTAGATTGACCAATCAGCTGGTCAAGTAAGAATCAAAGTGAAATTTCACTTTCATATAAAGAGGCATAATACAAAGGATCTATGAATGCAACTACTCAATGTTTGTGGTTGCATGGTAGACTTGGAGAGTTTGGGATCGATTCTGGGACTTCTACAGTCATCTATTGTGACAATAAAAGTAATATTTGAATATAAACTGATCCATTAGTGAGGAAGCGAACCAAACACATAGATATCCATATGCAATACATCAGAGGACTTATGTATGATTGGGTCATTGCTCTGCATTATTGCGCGTCATCTGAGCAAGTTGCAGACATCTTCACCAAGATGTTTTCTGAGAATACTTTTAGCAATATCAAATAATTTCTTTGGATATATGATCATGTGGTGAATACTGATTGAAGACAGTTTTTTTTACATTTTTGTTCATGTCCATGTTTAAGGGAGTATTTTCCCCTTTGTGGTTTTGTCTCTTTCCTTATTTTGTACGGACACATAATATGTAAAGGGTAACTAAGCCCTGTTTATAGGCCCTATATCTATGCTATATTTTTTACATTTTACATAATTCCGGCTTAATAGGGGGTGTTCCAATAATAAAAACCCATTCCCATACTTAGGATATAAAATTTAATCATTTTGGTTAAATCCCTAGGTCCTACACTAGCTAGTCGGCATCCACTTGCATTTTTGTAGTCAAACTTGCCAAAACTGCCTCCAGGAGATTTCTACTCAGAAGAAAGAAATCCAACCTTTTTGAGATACATTGTGCTCCACTTTTATTATTTTATCAAGTTGGTTTCAGCTCTAGGGGTTCGACATCCACTAAACTATTTGATTCCAACCAATTAATGAATAACCCAACTAAGGAGTTCGGCCTTTCCAAATCCCCCCAAACCTCCAAATTGAATATGATGAAATTTAAATCCCCACCACAAATCAAATTCTATACAATTCCCACCTATGAATTTAAAACTAGATCTCAGAAGTCCTTCATTTTATAATAGGGACCATAAATATTCACCACACTGATTTTAATCTTGAGCCTTTGAACCAAAAACTTGGTGCATAATCCTGAAGAGAAAGAAAATGGGTTTCTTAATAAGACACTCAAATTCCACCCAGAAATCAAAACTCCCGACAAGCCTTTAGAGTCCATAGAGAAGTAACCCTTGCCAACCAAGAATTTACTAAGAGATGAGATTAAATATGCACTTGGGCCCCATCGTCTCTTGTAGTAAGAAAACATCCAAATTCCCAACCTTAACTAATCACTTTAGGGATAATTGTTTGGCTTGACCCCCCATCCTTCTCACAATAATTGATAGAATATTCATTGAGGAACACCTTTGATACTATAAGGAAAAAATATTCTAGCGGAGGTTTTTGTATACTCTTCATAAAAAAGAGCCCATTTATCCGTTTATAACGAAGGATGGTAGCGAAGGTAGGAGGGCAGAGGTTTTAGCATAGGTTGGTAGCGAAAGTAGGAAGGTAAAGGTTTTAGTGGAGGCTGGTAGTGAAGGAAAGAAGGAAGAGGTTCCAGTGGATTTTTTAATCGGTTCATATAAACATACAACACACACCAATGTCCTACATAAAATTATGCATTGGTGCACCAAATTGGTAAGAGCACCGAATTCAAAATAACTCGTTACAATTTTAAAAAACTATGTTTTTAAAAACAATTTCATTGCAAAACTGTATAGTGTGTGGAACTATTAGAGACACATTGGTGCTGACCAAAATATAACACACTAAGTCCTATTAAAATAACTTTCTACTATTTAGAAAAATATGTATTTTATTTTATTTTTATTTTTTCAAAAACATGGTGGTCTGTATACTAAAAGCAATTGCATCGAGTTGTGAGAAAGTAAAATGCATTGATTAAAAGACAAAAACATACATTTTTTTAAATAAACAATTCTCCCTATCTAACTAACCGCTCATGTGCGCCAAGAAAATTTATGCACTATTGCACCTAATTGAAATAGCTCAATGCAATTTCAAAATATAATTTCTTTACCAAAGTTAAAATAGCTCGATGCAATTTGAAAAAATATTTTGTTTACCCTGCAAAATATTTCGATGTGCATGAAGGACATAGATGCACGAATGCATTTTAAAATCCAACGAACCACCTGTTAGGATTAAATAATCCTCCCTTGTCCATATATAGTCTATTTGATTAGCTTTCCTAAATTAAGAGTCATTTGGGTGAGTTTGGTGCCACCATGATATTGGTGCCATTGATTCCATTTGGTGCCACCGGTGCCAATCCCTACTGTTATCACATATATAGTAGTCGGGCTACCATACTCTAATTTTCAGATTCCGGTACATTTTTCAGCCAGTTCCCTTACATATGAGATGCTGAGATGAGCATCTATTATGGATCATGATTTGATTGATGGACTATAGTACTCTCCCATGCCGTTACTGAGTCTCAGGACACTCATATTTGAGGACTGTTGTAGTCATTTTAGCCATTTTTAGAGCAGCTATTGATGCCCATAGTTGTATCAGTGTTTTCCCTTTGGACTAATGTTGGTTTAGATGGATTATTTGCATGTTTATGACTTAGCTTATATATCTTGTGTTATGGTTATCATTGCTCTTATACTCATTCTTGTGACATGTATTAGCATTTAGTGTCATGATCTGGTAGTCATATAAATATGTGGACTTGGATGTATTAATATTATGTATTGATGTCCTTACTCAGACTTGGAATTTCTTGATCTATACTCATTGGTTTTACCCTCCTTAGGGAGAATAGAGGTAGTCATTCCCACCATACTTTGGCTTGCTAGTGTTGGTTTCACCACTCATTGTCTCCATCCATCCATTACCTTCCAGTCATGTTCTCAACCTGACCTACTACTTGAATTATGGAATGGAGGATCTTTCCCCACTAGAGCATTTTGGACAAGCCTCCCTATTATTTGTGTCTCGGCTATGAGTTTCCTAGGTTGTGCTGCCTAACCTGAAAGAAGTAGCGCTGCCATCAATCAAATGTATTTGGAAATGAAATGAATATCTTATGAAAAAATCCCGTTCATGAAAAGTAGTGTTTTTAAACATACGTGAATGCAAGTCTAGCCTAATGAAATTGGATTTGGAATGAAAAGAATATCTTAAAACATTCATGAAAAGTAGTGTTTTTCAACATACATGAATGCATCAAGCCTAAAAAATAAAAATCCGTCTAATAAAAACATGGACCGTGGCTATGGAAAATCAAAGGCCCAAAAAAAAGCAATGGTTCCTAAATTTATATCTAAGGATTTTTGGCCTTGCTTGTATTGAGTTGGATTGTGAGCATTTCTCAAGGTGAATAAGCACCTTTGAAGTAACTCACCCATTTGTGAGACACTTCCATCCCCTATGTTTTTAGTCTTCTTTCATATGTTAGAGTAAGTATCCCCTTTCCATATCCGAAGTGTCACAATGCCAAGTTTGTAGTCACCCTTTGGCCTAGCCTTGTGAATTTTATCCCTCACCCTTCACTAGCAAAATGATTACAATTATGAAGTGAGTATGGTCTTGAAAGTCTAGTCTGAGTTATAGTTAATAAATGAAATCCTTTATATGTGGTTGATATATTGCTAGTGAAATGATTACTACTTGTTATAAGTGTTATTTGAATGATTCGTACATCATGTATTGGCCTATGAACACTTGCAGCAAATGGATGCTAGCTTGAGTTATATTACTGGGTATATGGTCATTTACAGATTATTATTTTGTTTATTTGGATGTTGTAGATGATCATACAGATACCTAGAGGGGGTATGAGTATACACATTAGATGGATTTAGACTCTTTGATTCCATTGATACATCTTGTTTTCAGTCTCGGGAACTTGCATAGATGATTTGGCTCAGTGTACCCTTCTGGTGCAGTTTTTCCATACCTGAAGGCCTCTCTGAGCAGGGAGATATTTTTCTTGGATATCCTAGGGAGTTGTATGAGGGATAGGGGGTCGATACACTTGATTGTACCATATTACCCCCTCCCATAGATCCTGGCGGGCTCAGCTGGATAACGAAGGAGCCCTAGGAGGAAGTTTCTGGCATATCACGTTTCCTGAGACAGATAAAAAATAATTAAAATGGCTATTGAAGAAGTCGATTTGGCCTATTGAGGAAAGGAAATGTCATGGGATGAGTTCTAATGATGAGGGTGATGTCTTCCACTTCTTCTCTATCAATTGTAGCACTTTTATGGGCTCACATCTATCTTTCGGGCATATTATATTATTTTCTGGAGCTTTTGGAGGCTCACGATTTCCTCAAGAAGGAACAATTTCATAGTTAAAAAATTATATTATTTTTATTATTCCATGGGGACACACAAAGGGATTTAGTTAACACTCCTTGGACCCACTATGTGCTTCATTTATTTTTTGTTGAGTGGGATCCCCTCTACAAGGGTGATTTAGTCCATTTTTATATTATATTATGGCATTGATCCATGGATTGTATGTTGAGCTCATCTCAACCGTTGATTAGAACATTTGTATATTTTAATCTTAGCCACCTATTTGAAAAGTGGTTAGGATTTTGGTTTTCTCATTCATATTTAAAGGAGAGAGCTTCTCATTTGTAAGGGGTCTTTGGCTCTTGGATCTAGATAATAGAAAAAAAAATCTTGTGGATATATTTGGATCTCCTTTGCATCTGGTGTTCTTCGATGGTGATTGGAAAATCTTTTGTTTCCTAGCATTCAAGAATTTGTTGTGAGATCTATATATTTTTCAGGAATCATTGTCTTGTCTATAGGAGGGTGACTTCAGCTTGGGCTTTTTTGTAGGGGCTCCTTAACTCACTTGGATTCACTTTACTTGTATCAGGGGGTTTTCATTGGCATCATTGTGATCTATGATTTCATCTTGTTATTTTTCTATAGCATATGATTTTTTCTCATGATACAAAAAATATGATATGGTTAACGTTTGTTGTGTAGGAGAGAGGGTGCATTGGCTTATTGGGGCAAGAATTTGGACATAGAACTCACTCAAGTCTTCTCGAATTGATTGGGATAGCAGGGATCATCATCATCAAGGAATCTACAAGGTTTTTCAGGTAAGATCTACAGGTTAGTTCTTCTCTTCCAAATCTCAATCCATTAGCATCTGTATCTTCATTTTTTACCTAAAAAACCCTAAATAATAAAAAACAAAAAATATTAAGGATCAAACTGCTTAATCTCAGGACAAACCTTTCTAGGTTTCATATATTGGGTCATTCCCTAAGAGAATATTCCTCAACGCTAATCTAGAAATGACCAGGTTTCCCTAGATCTAAAAAATTGGCTTCCAAACCCTAACACTATTCCCCATCTTGCCAAATTTTCCTGTGATTTGATTTTTCTGGAAAAATACCTTTTTGGGTTTGTAGATCGGGTTGAATCCCAGGTGGGTATCCTCCACATATCCTCCAACGTTGGGAAGAAAGTGACTCTATTGCCCTAGATCTAACCGGAACTGATCTCCAACCCTAGTGCTACCCCCTCTTTTGCCTCTCTTTCTTGCAGTTTTACCTTTTCCTGGTGGCTCAGGTGCTTCAACATTGTCATATCTTCCTTTGAGTCTATCCATCGGTACTAGATAGCCCTAGTCTTGTTTCTACCCTCCCTGCATTGATTACATTTCCCAAGTCAGTGGATATCTTCACCTCTTGCTAGTACCTTAACCCTAGATCTAGTATTTACCTCATAGGTCACCTGTGTCCCAACTTGGATCAAATCTCATATCTCCTAAAACCTAATCCAAAGCCTTGGTTCACCTGGTGACATCATCCATAGATCTAGGGTTCCATCACCTTACACCTTACGTACCTTAAGTCCATTTGATCTGATCTGGTGTCTAGGTTTGATCTCTCCTGTCGGGAGTAGATCCGGGTCTCCCCAATTGTTGTCTTGGGATAAGACACATAAAGTGAAGACTGCCTCAATTGGAATGACAACCATCCATTTGGGAGTCGAGGCAATCTTGGTTCCACCTCCTTAGTTGGTTGTCCCTCTACCGTCCATCATGGATGCATCTCACATAGGAAACTTCAAGGTTGGTGATAACATTCTGGCGTCGTTGCTGGGGAGGTAGAGGCCTACCTTGGTTCCGCATTCCTTACCTCTCCTACGACATCATCCATTGGTGAAAACAAAAATTCGTTCACCTAGAGACTCCACAACGTGACTCCACTGAGAAGTGAACCCATCCAATAAATCGTAATGAATTCAGATATATTTATCAGACGCATGAAGGAATTAAATAAAAGCATAAATGAACTTGGAAGGAAATTAGACTACAGGTATGAGGATGATCTCGGGCATGATTATGGTTATGAATCTAGTTATCACAATCTTTATGATACCCACCAATTTCCTCACCCATGCAATAAAGATTTCCCAAACATCCCGAGTGAACTAGTAAGCAAGCATCAAGTGAATGATGCTTGTCATCAATGTAATACCAATTTTGTCGTGAATATTTTTTATCAAATTGTAATTCAACATGAATATAGAAGTTAGTCCTAGTCAAAGCCTTATAGCCAATTAGCCAGAGCTCTTAAAAAACAAGACAAACAGTCTCCTTTTGAATTTTCTGAAATATCGGGGGCACCTCATCCTATGCCAAATGATTACACTAGGAGGTTGACCCAGTTTAATGGAAATAAGGATATATCTATTGAAATTCATTTGGATATCCTCTGGGATTACATGGAAATTAGAAGTGCAGACAATGAAGATGTTTATATGTGAGCCTCAGGAGAATCCTTGCGAGGGGATGTTCAATTATGCTTTGATCATTTAGCACCAGAATCCATCACTGGGTATGACATGTTCAAAGATATGTTAATAGATAAGTGGGGCAGGAACACTGAGAACTATTTAGAGTGTGAATCTAGTAATGATTGGGCAATTGATAATTAGTGTATTGACAAATTTCTATCTAAATTGGATCACTCCTCTCCTGAAATGTCCCAAATTATGAGCGTGCCTACTTTGAGAATAATGTTTCAAAACCTCATGTTGAGACTAAGAGGGATATCAATCAAATCATACGATATACTCTGCTATTATTACCTGAAGCGGTCACAGAGCAAATCTTGTATTTAATCCATGGAAGGGAATCTAATAATCACCATCAAGAAACATCTATAGTTGAGCCTTCCATTTGTGAGTCCATTATATAGCCTTTAGAAGAGAAACTCCATAGTCATTGTCTAATTGACGATAATTCAAGCTATCCGAATTTGGATTCAGACTTTGGCTATGCCTCTACAAAAGAAGAACAGGTTGAATTTAATCAAATTTTTGTTGAGGAGAAATCAGGTGGTCATATTGTGGTTGAAGACCAAGTTTGTGAGGATGATAAGGAAGTTATAAATGAGCATTTTGATATTTTTTCTTATCAAATGAATGATGGTGATAATTTATCCTTAGTGGAATATAATGAACAATCTAAAGAAGAACAACCACATGATGATTATATGCTAGTGAGTGAACTTGACCTAGAGCGTTCTTTGTCACATCTTTTGAGCTGGAATTTATATCCAAATAGTTATCAAGAGCCTCCAATGAATGATTCTTGTAATGTTGTTGTTATTCCCCATCATATTTTTGGTCAAAGTGATTTGGTTGAGGAGATTAATCATAGTGAGTCTAGTTCTTCGAAGGTTAGTGCTAATATTTCCAATTTCTTTAACAAATATCCCATATCGCATACAAGATTGGTGTTAGCACCTTTAGGTGATGCAAATCAAGTTTCAATTTTTCAATCCACCCTCCCGTCCCAACTTTTCAAGCCTTCTTGTATGGGTTTGTGTTCTAATCAAGCTATTACTTGCGAAATTTTCGGTACAGAGTCTCGAAAGTGCCAAGTGGCCAATGATAAAACATTTCATCTCCTTTCATCTTTGGCACCTAATTCTTTCAATTTTGCTAATTTCTTTAATTATGTGAATGAAAATCTCTACAAAGACCAATTCCATATTTTCTCATTTTTTAAACAACAAATGGGATTGATCTCAATTTCTAGTTTAATGATCTCTAATTTGTCCGTATGTTGCTTCACCATTAATCATGATGTGATTATGATTGAGTGTGCTAACCAGAAAGATGAGGGAAACAGTGATGGCCTAGGATAAATGAATCATGTATCGTATTCTATTATTTCATCCAATTTAAAATTGCATAAATTTTATCATCCTATCGATCTATGGATGGAAGAAGTTTGCAACAATCAATCTCATCCTTGGCATGATTTCATTCTGAATAGTCCAGATCTTTCTATGAACTTCAAACAAGTTAGAATGGTTTCAATCTTTATTTACATTACTATTGGCTGTAAAGAAATCTCAATAGATTCGTTCAACAAGTGGTTACATTGGATTTATGATTTCACTTAACACTTGCCTAAACTGGTTAGAGTAGGGTAGGTAGGACCTGAATAAGCCTTTTAGACAGTAGTGTATCCTGTCATTCTTGCACCTTGTTGTCTTTGCTTGAAGCTTTTTTTCCAAATCTCTTAGTGTAGTCTTCATTTTTAGCATTTTTCCTACAAAAAATCTAACTTATCTTAAAAGTTATGGTTATACATTAGATTTACTTTCTAATTTTCCAGTTTCATGCATTTCAGTTTGAGTATCTAATTTTATCCACATAGTGTGCTGACAACCGGTCTGTGAGTTTGGTATAGATCTGGACATTTTTCCGGAATTTGGTGACATTTTGGCAGTAGTTGTAGACCTGGAGGGATTGATCGAGGATGCTAGTAGTGGAGTACGAGGACCATAGGTTCTGAGGTTCTCAAGCGCTTTATTCAGCACAACACTTGTCCTAGTTGGAGCCAGATGTTATAACATATATATTATCCGGGATACCATACTCTATTTTTCATATTTCAATACATTTTTTAGCTAGTTCCCCTGCATATGAGATGCTGAGATGAGCATCTATGATGGATCATGATTTGATTGATGGACTATAGTACTCTCCCATGCCGTGACTGAGTCTCAGGACACTCATAATTGAGGACTGATGTAGTCATTTTATCCATTTGCACATTAGTTATTGATGCCCAGATTTGTATCAGTGTCTTCTCATTGGACTTATGTTGGTTCAAATGGATTATTTGCATGTTTATGTTATGGTTATCATTGCTCTTATACTCATTCTTGTGACATGTATTATCATTTAGTGTCATGATCTGGTGGTCATATAAATATGTGGACTTGGATGTATTAATATTATGTATTGATGTCCTTACTTAGACTTGGAAGTTCTGGATCTATACTCATTGGTTTTACCCTCAGGGAGGATAGAGGTAGTCATTCCCACCATACTTTGGCTTGCTAGTGTTAGTTTCACCACTCATTGTCTCCACCCATCCATTACCTTCCATTTATGTTCTCAACCCGACCTACTACTTGACTTATGGCATGGAGTACCTTTCCCCGCTAGAGCATTTGTTGGACAATCCTCCCTGTTTTGTGTCTCAGATCTGAGTTGCCTAGGCTGTGTTGGCTAACCCAAAACAAGTAGCACTGTCATCAATACAATGTATCTGGAAATGAAATGAATATCTTATGAAAAAATCCCATTCATGAAAAGTAATGTTTTTAAACATACGTGAATGAAAGGCTAGCCTAATTAAATTGGCTTTGAAATGAAAAGAATATCTTAAAACAATAATGAAAAGTAGTGTTTTTCAACATACATGAATGCATCAAGCATAACCAATAAAAATCCGTAATAAAAACATGGATCGAGGCTATGGAAAATCAAAGGCCCAAAAAAAGCAACGGTTCCTAAAGTCATATCTAAGGATTGTTGGCATTACTTGTATTGAGTTGGATTGTGAGAATTTGTCAAGGTGAATAAGCACCTTTAAAGCAACTCACCCATTTGTGAGACACTTCCATCCCCTTTGTTGTTTCTTGTCTATCATATGCTAGAGTAAGTATCCCATTTCTATATCCGAAGTGTCACAATGTCAAGTTGGTAGTCACCCTTTGGCCTAGCCTTGTGAATTTTAGCCCTCACCCTTCACTAGCAAAATGATTACAACTATGAAGTGAGTGTGGTCTTGTAAGTCTAGTATGAGTTATAGTTAATAAATGAAATCCTTTATATGTGGTTGATAGATCGCCAGTAAAATGATTACTACTTGTTATAAGTGTTATTTGAATGATTTGTAGAGCATGTCTTGACCTATGAACACTTGCAGCAGATGGATTCTAGCCTGAGTTATATTACTGGGTATATAGTCATTTACAATTTTTTTTTTTATCTGGATGTTGTGGATGATCATACAAAGACCTAGAGGGGGTATGAGTATACACCTTAGATGGATTTGGACTCTTCGAGTCCATTGAGAGAGCTTTTTTTCAGTTTTGGGCACTTGCAGAGATGATTTGGCTCAATGTATCCTTCTGGTGCAGTTTTGCCATACCTGATGGCCTGTCTAAGCAGGGAGATATTTTTCTTGGCTCTCCTAGGGTGCTGTATGAGAGATAGGGGGTCCAGCCACTTGATTATACCATATTACCCCCCTCCTAGAGATCCTGGTGGGATTAGTTGGATAAAGCAGGCACCCTAGGAGGCAGTTTCTGGCATATCACGTTTCTCGAGGCAGATAAAAAATAATTAAAATGGATACTGAAGAATTCAATTTGGGATATTCAGGAAAGGAAATGGCATGATATGAGTTCTAATGACGAGGGTGATGTCTTCCACTTCTTCTCCAGCAGTTGCAGAACTTGGATGGGCTGACATCTATTTTTTGGGCATATTATATTATTTTATGGAGCTTTTGGGGGCTTGCAATTTCCTCAAGAAAGCACAATTTCATAGTTAAAAAATTATGTTATTTTTATTGTGCCATGGGGACACCCAAAGGGATTTTGTTAACACTTTTTGGACTCACCATGTGCTTCATTTATTTTTTGTTGAGTGGGATCCCCTCTAGTAGGGTGATTTAATCCACTTTTATATTATATTATGGCATTGATACATGGATTGTATGTTGAGCTCATCTCAATCGTTGATTAGAACATTTGTATCTGTTAATCTTAGCCACCCATTTGAAAATGGTTAGGATTTTGGTTCTCTCATTCCTATTTAAAGGAGAGAGCTTCTCATTTGTAAGGGATGTTTGGCTCTTGGATCTGGATAATAGAAAAACTTTTCTTGTGGATATTTTTGGATCTCCTTTGCATTTGGTGTTCTTCGATGGTGATTGGAAAATCTTTTTCTTCCTAGCATTCAGGAATTTGCTGTGAGATCTATATATTTTTCGGGAATCATTGTCTTGTCTACATGAGGGCGACTTCAACTTGGGCATTTTTGTAGGGGCTCCTCAACTCATTTGGATTGGCTTTGCTTGTATCAAGGGGTTTTCATTAGCATCATTGTGATCTATGATTTCATCTTGTTATTTTTCTGTAGAATCTTATTTTTTCTCATGATACAACAAATCTGATATGGTTGACGTTTGTTGTGCAGGTGAGAGGGCACATTGGCTTCTTGGAGCAAAACGTTGGACATAGAACTCACTCGAGTCTTCTCAAATTGATCGGGATAGAAAAGATCATCATCATCAAGGAATATACAAGGTTTTCCAGGTAAGATCTATAGGTTAGTTCTTCTCTTCTGGATCTCAATCCACTGGCATATGTATCTTCATTTTTTACCTAAAAAACAAAAATATTAAGGATCAAACCGCTTGATCTCGGGACAAACCTTATCTATATTTCATAGATCAGGTCAGGTCCTAAGAGAATATTTCTCAACGCAAAGCTAGAAGTGACCAGGTTGCCTTAGATCTAAAAAACTGGCTTCCAAACCCTAACGTTATTCCCCATGTTGCCAAATTTTCCTATGATTTATTTTTTCTGGAAAAATACCTTTTTGGGTTTGTAGATTGGGTTAAATCCCAGGTGGGTCTCCTCCAACACTGGGTAGAAAGTGACTCCATTTCCCTAGATCTGTCAGGAACTGATCTCCAACCCTAGCGCTACCCCCTCGTTTGCTTCTGTTTCTTAAATTTTGACCTTTTCCTGGTGGCTCGGGTGCTTTGACATTGTCATATCTTCCTTCAATTCTATCCATTGGTACTAGATAGCCCCAGTCCTATTTTGTCCCTCCCTACGTTGGTTACGTTTCCCAAGGCATTGGATATCTTCACCTCTTGCTAGTACCTTAACCCCAGATCTAGTATTTACCTCATAGGTCACCTGTGTCCCAACTTGGGTAAAATCTCATATCTCCTAAACCCTGATCCAAAGCCTTGGTTCATCTGGTGACGTCATCCATAGATCTAGGGTTCTGTCACCTTAAACCTTACGCACCTCAAGTCCATTTGATCTGATCTGGTGTCTAGGTCTGATCTCTCCTGTCAAGAGTAGATTCAGGTCTCCCCCATTGTTGTCTTAGGATAATACACATAAAGTGAAGAAAGCCTCAATTGGCGTGACAACCATCCATTTGGGAGTCGAGGAAATATTGGTTCCACCTCCTTAGTTTCTTTTCCCTCTACCGTCCATCCTAGATCCATCTCACATAGGCAACTACAAGGTTGGTGATAACATCTACATTCTAGGAGACACTATGAGTGCCACCAGCATCCTCTATCAGTTGGTTGTGGTAGGCAGGTTGTTATGCTGAGTCAACCTCCATTTACAATTAGTTAGATTACTCTTAGTTAGTATAGCACCAGTTTTGCATGGTTGCATGGGGAAGTAGTGAGTTTTTCCACCTACCCCATTAGTTTAATTGGTTTAACTAGTTTAATTTATTGTAGACTGATTTATACATCATGATTTAGACTAGTTGCTCCCATGCAGTGATTTATACACACTGATAGTAGCCAGTCAGTTAGGTTTAGTTGATAGATTCAAATCTTATCCACATGATTCGAATTATCCTTATTGTAACACCAGTGTATTACTGCTAGATTAATGAAGATTAATCTTGTAATTAATTGATCAATTCTTATCAAATTTGTCTCAAATTTGTCTTGTTCAATGTGCATTGTTCTTTATATTCCACTGCATAATCCTACTCCACAATTTCTCCCATTTTCATGTAAATCAATGGTTGACAAATTGAACATGGTATCATAACCTTGTTCAGACTAGCATGAAGTCTTATCTAATCTCCATTGTACATCAGAAGCAGCTGACTTTCCACATAAATCATGGAATGATAGTCTTGCTCCCTCTCGATTATGTCCAGAGAAGTCTATCCAGGTGTGACAGGCTCTAAGAAAGTGTACATGTCAAGGTGGAAAGGATTGAACTGACATATGATTGTGAATTGGTTTGTTTTGCAATGATATTTTGTAGGTACAACTTCAATATGGATTTGAGATTACTAGTTCTTCTTCTTACTCCATTCACAAGATATTCAGAGTGGAAATCGAAGATTATTTCATCTCTAAAGAGACAAGGCCTCTATGAGGTATCTATTGGACTTGTTAAAGAGTCTTATGAAGATGAGAATGACTAGATAAATGATGGTGATAGATATTTTGGAACGATGTGACTGGCCTTTTCTCCACGCTTGCGCTACCTTATTGATTATGCTAAATACCCAAAGGATGTATGGACATAATTGGAGAGAACCTTTGACAAGAATAATGAGGATCATTCTAGAAATTTGGAGAGCATGCCCAACACCACAAGAGCTCTTTCTTCAGAAGTATCAGCCTTTATTCTCTATGATGAAGTTGTTCAAGATGAAGAAGAAGAAGAATCTTCAACATCGTCAATTCGAGTTGTAGAAAGTATCCTTGGAGTGACTCCTTCTCCTGTTGCTCTGGAAGTTTATGAGATCTCTTATATCTCATATTCTCATAAAGATGATCCAGAATAAGACATTTGAATCTCTATTATTGAAGAAAACAATCCTTCCATTCTACTCAAGCATTCTCTAGTGGTTGAGTCTATTTTAAATTTTGTGCAAAGTTTCCTAGTGATTGCTTCAGAAAATGAAGAGGAATTCAATTATCTCTCTCTAATGTTGTTGTTGGTGTGCACAAAAGAAATTCTTTTGATGTTTTGGAAGAAATATCAAATTTTAGGAGTGATTCATTCACTCTTATTGATATAGAGCTTCCAACAAATTCCTACATGATTTCTTGCACCAATACTCAAAGTTTTGTTGAAGAAGGAGAAAATTGTGCATCTACCATCTTAGTGGAGCACTTGGAACCTTTGTTCCACACTCTTGTATCCGATATGAACTTATTTGGATCTAATATGACCTCATGTATTTCAAATTTTAAGTTTCAATATTCTCCAGTCATCTTGTAGTTGTTCTTATCAATTTTGGTGTGAAGAATCAAGTACCTCAAGTCTCTTTCAAATTTGCTACTGGGAATTCTATGTTAGTTTTCTCTCATGAGTTTGCTGATATTAGATTTTTTGAATCATTGGATATTTTAGAAGCTATATCAGATTATGGAGCTCAAGCATTCGCTCTCCATGGTTCGAGGACTTATCTACCTTTCTACTTGACCAGATGCTCATCTCCTCACAATACTAGTAAAGATAGAGACATCATGCATTCGCTTCGACACTTGCTCCTAACACTTGGAGCTAATTTACCTCATATGATTAGATGTTCAAGGTTGCAACAAATAGTTTGCTTGGTTTTATCTCATATGGTTCAAATTCTCAAGCACTTTTTCTCTCTTATCAGTTGATCTCAGTTGCTCTATATGGATCCAGTTTTCATCTTGCAGTTGTCTATGTTCCTTTTTCAGTTGAGCATATTCATCTTCTTCCAAAGAGAAAAATTCCTCCAGACATAATCATTTAGTTTGGATAGGTTCACATGCATAGTCTTGGGATGTTGATGCACAAAAGAACCAATATATTCCATTGCTACTGCATTGTGCTGCAAATTGCAGCAAAAGTTTTACAAGTTATTGCCCAAAAGGGAAAATTTTCTCTTAATTATAGCTTGTTTTCATGATTCACTGCTTATT